>DWHK01002080.1:0-10321 GCA_018247855.1 Graphium androcles
GGCTTAGGGTTCCTTGTGAGAAAATGTAAACCTGGAAGCAATATCGCGCGGGTGAAACCGCAGGCAAAAGCTAGGTAAACATACATAAAAAAGGTTGTAAACGTTTAAGAACGTCTTTCAAGTAGTTTTATTAAATATAATGAAATTGGTTGTCTGTAAAGTCGGTTTACGGGCGATAATTTTACGTGATAACGTCATAAGAAAACATTGATAGAAATCTCTCTTTCACTCATCGGCCGATGCGTCTGAGTAGAAGAGAGACTGCGTCACAAGCCAAACTCTTAGCCCGATCGTGTCTCTCTATCGCTTGTTCCGCGGTCTTCCTTGCACGCTCTGCTCAGGCGGAACGCGACAATAAGTCATGATTTTTCGTCCGTGCAGCCGGCGTTCATCGATTTATAAGACGTTATCACGTCAAAAAATCTTTTAAAATGCTGCTTACTTTTGTGGACTTCGAATCTAAATCGTGGTTAATTCATTAGAATAAAACTCTCGCGTTGTTCTTCCATTGTTTTTTTTTTATAGAAAACGTAATTTATAAATGAATCATTACAAACCCGTGTCACCTGAAATTAATATCTCTAGTGTTATGCAAGCCCGGGCTTTAGTTTATGCGTATATCTGCCAAATTCGTTATAGAATACCCCTATAACTTTATATCACGCTATGTGAAGTTCATGTTACACTGTAGGACTGTAGGTATGTATATATATAGATTTATGTGCCAGCGCCCGTTATATACCGCCGCTTGTTATGTGACGTACTCTAGTGAGCGTGGCCCCTTGTAATTACGTCATCATTATCCGTTTGTAATCAACTGTTCATTGGATAAATTGATTTCCCTAATTAAGACGTATCTCGCGATAAGGGCTTTGTTAGAGCTAAGTGATTTCCAAGTCGAGATGTTCAAGAGATGGAAATCCATCTTCGTCCCTAAATGATTCACATGGAAAAACAGGAAAAACTTGATGATGAATAACCAAGAGATTTTATGATAATATTTTGCAATGTACCAGGGTAACATAACACGTAAGATAAAAATCATCATTAATTAATTGCTAAGTAAATAAATTCAAGTGAAGAAGGGAAAACTTGAAATAGTTACGAATATATTTCTATGGTAATATTTCGTAATGTACCAGGGTGACATAAAGTTGCGACGGGCGATACAATATATTTTTTTCGCCACATCGATTGTCCCCCGCGTTCAGAATGTGCGTGTGTTTCGAGTGTCATTGATGCATTTCGGTATGGGGCCGGGGGGCGATGGGGGCAGGCCGGACAACCGCCCGACGCACCTCGCAGAACTCAGTGTGCGTTCGGTGGCCGTACGGTGCAGACGTGCGTCGCTCTTGCCGCCAACTTCGCGATCCGACATCGTATTTGAGCAGTAGAGGCTGGCTCAACACAGGTTGTTCTTTCATAGTGCGTCTAACGCGTTCGGAAAAGTTGTCACACTAGCGTAAACTAGTTTGTTTTTTCGCGGGTTTGCATAGGCCGGGAATGGTCATAGGAACTGGATGAGTAAGTGAGCCTTGGCATTAGTACGCGGTGACGGTAAAAAAAGATGCAATTAGTCCATCGATGGCTGTCGTGTGGCTAAGATTCCTTTGTCTCGACGTTTGAAGTAAGACAAGTCATTGTTTTAGTGAATTTATTAGTTGACAAGTATCGCTTAGAATCCTCGAAGGTATTAATTTCCTTATACTCTTAACTTCTCTTAGCAATACCTAAATTTCTTTGCAATTGGTTTTTGCATTAATCAATGGAGGAAGCATTTCTGATTGCTTATTCAAACAAAATTTGATATCAATTGCCTACTACATTGTTTTTCAAAACGTAACTTTCCAAGTAGAAATTTATCGGCGCTACCAGGCTTACAGACTTCAGCAGTAGTTCACTGTATCGAAGGCAGCGAAGTTTCAAAGTAATTTCGGAGTGCAAGCGCGCGTCGAAATAATCAAATCGTTCACGGTCCTTATAGCGCTGATAACAGACTACCTACGCTCTCATGTTGCTTTGGTAACTAAACTTTTACATATACAACCGAATTTGCGAAATTTCCAAACAATTTTACAAAACGATAGCGCCTAACTTTAACTACTATGACATTTTAAAATGTCTTTGAATCGTTTCTCAGACGTAACATTGAATAATTAAATTGTTAAACTCCATATTAGATACCTGTTCGACAATCTTGTCTCAATAAGGATTAACATAGTTTAATTAATCGAGCTAAAGATCATACTGATTTCCTGAGGCACGGTAGGTAGAGCTGCAATTGCAAATCTTCAACAAAAACTTGTTTAGACCTTCATAATTGTAAATGATCAAGCGCAATTGTAATTCTTAGTAAATCTACGATTGAAACGTTTGACCTATTCTAAATTTACTTTGGTAAATTCATCAAATTGTTTGTAAACTCTTCTTATTTTTCTTTACTTCTTTCAGCTATTATGCCCGGCTTAGATTTTTTTCTGATGATTTTGTATTACTTTTCCTCATATTTATTAAGAAAAAAGTTCAAAAGTAAAAGCAAGAAATGTCACATCACTAGTTATTAAAAAAGAACGCCACGGGCCACCGTGGCCGAAGCTATTATGGTGACCTTGCCGTTATCGCTAAAAAGAAAATAGCTGCTGGTGCAGTGACCGCGCGAAACGAGCCTCCAACGTACATAAATTCCACCTACGTAGACGGTAATAACTGTGCCCCACCGCGCTACACGTTGCCGGCCTGGTAGGGCTATATTTTGATTAAAATTTCACGATAGCACCACCGTTCGTTGTCGTTGTCGCCAACCGTTACAACTGCTTTTTGTTCGTTAACGCACTGGCCGCATGATTTTACTTTTTAAATAGGTTACGTTCTTAATTGGACTTTTGGTCTGTTATTTTTTTTTTAAATACACATGGCGTCGTGGCCAGTGTATTTTTTACACATTGTAAAACCTTTGTGATATTAAAATATTTTTATTATGTACTTTTCAGTTACCATTATTAAAATTTTATTGTCAATTATCACGTGTTCTTATTTCAAATATTCGTTAGAATAGCCGTTAATACTGAAGACTTTTCCAGAAATTCATCGTCGACGATACTATTAAAACGCGCGCCCGCAATCCGAACAGTGAGTGGCAGCGAATCAAATCCCGTATACATTAATGTTTCACCGCATTGAATGTGCTGCTACCCTGGTACTCTTTATGGCTTCCATGGAATGTGAGCGAATGGGTGACTGTGACGCTTAGAAAATAGATACGCATTTAGGCCTACGACACGCTGATGCGCGGATTATTTCAGCATTCGTGCCATTTTATTTTTTTTCTTTGTTTTGTTCGTAAACTGATGTGTGGCAATCAACAGGAAGGTTCTATACACTATTTCGTTTACAATAATAATAATAATAATATTTATTTCTTATATCTTTAATTAACTATTCCATAAATTAGATCTTTAGTTTATTATCTTGTTCTCTTCTTCTATTATTGGTTAAGAAATTTCGTATTATATTTAGGTCAAGTTAACTTTTTTCATGAAATCGGATATCGATGAAATTAAGTTATTAGGTTAAGTTAAGCCTTATCCATATGTAAAAACCACATAAAATCAATACAGTAACCTCAAATATGTGCTAGATCAAAAAAAAATTAACAAAAATTTTAATTTGTTGTAACTATGTTTTTCCTATTAAATTACCATTCTCTCCATTATCATATACTTTTAGTGTAGCATTGTTTCCTTAAAATTAAAGATTTTTTAAATCAATTTTTATGATGAGCTTTACCGATATGGGTCTTTTATTGGCAAAAGACTATTTTATATTAGTGTCTAAAACTTGTTTTATTTACAATCAGAACTTCTAGAGGTATATTTACTTCATATTTTGGTCTCATTTAAAAACTAGGAATTATGTCTTAAGAAGGCTGTACCATAAGTTGTTTAATTTTCTCACAATAAGGGCAAATCTGAAATTTTAATGTAGGTATATAAATAAAAGTAGTCCCGTACATAAGTAGTAGTAAATAGCGGAAGTATATTTCTGTTTGTCTATCTCTTAAGATTCACCACCGTCTGGATCTCTATAGATATTATTTCTTAAATTGTAAAAGGATACCTGAAATACAGGCAAAGGAAAAGGGAGCAGGGAAATAAGGAAGAAAATGTTATATTTGGAAAAATCATCGAGAAAATCTTCGTAAATACGAGGGAAATCGCGATCAAAAGTTAGTTTAAAATAAATTAACATGATAATGAATTATTATTTTTGTAGAAAATTTTCTGATAGATCTACTACGACACTTAATCAATTCCTTACCCTTATGTCATAATCAGCTGTTAAATATTTCAAAGTTAATTAATATACATTATCCTTTAATTAAACTAGATATGGTCCGCTTCTTCGCTTGCATTCTCCTAGATTAACTTTACGGGATAAATGGATAGCGGTGACCTGGAGAAATGTCATCAACACTCAATGTCTGTCATAATGTAGAAATCAAAGTGTAATCAAAATCAAAATGATATTAGATCTTCTTTCTTTCCACAAGTCTCTTTTCGTTTATCTGTTCTCTACGCAACATATTAACGACTTAGGCAATTGAATTGAACTATTTATGCCAGCAGCCTAAGTTTTTTAGTATAGTGAAGGGTTGGCAAGCGAGCAGACGGTTCACCTGAAGGTATCCTGTCGCCCATAGACACACACAGCATCTAAAGAGTTCCTTCCCAGCCTGGGAATTTGAATAGAATAGGTTTATTGGGTAGGATGGGTCAGAAACATATTAGAGATTCGGATAGGAAAGGAGTGGGAAAAGAAGGGTGTAGGAATGGCCATCAGGAACCCAGAAAGTCGTGCATACTTTATTTTATGCTGACTTTTGTGAAGGATAGTGGTACTTCCCTGGGCGAGCGCGGCCGTAGAAGTGCAGCAAGAGCTGTATGAAAGATTATATGCCACCTAATGTTGTACCTAATAAAGATTCTCTTAAAGCTATTTTTCTATAGTACCCTCGAGTACAATAACTTTATATGAATGTACCCGTGATTAATGTGTATGCAAAATTTTATTACGATCGATTGAGAAGTTGACACGAATATGTAACAAACATACTTTCGCATTTATTATGTTAGATAAATATTTATTGGGAGCGCATAACGTATAGTGTGTCGCCGCCCTTAATCGCGTCTACCGCCTATCACAAAAACACAGAAACACCGTGCCCCGCGATGGAAAATGGCCGCTGTCGCCTGTCGCGCCGCACGAGGCCCTTGCGATTCAATCCGCTCGAAGCTCTGCGCTCCTGGTACTTTTTTTCGCCCGCACTGCTAACGGTTTCCCAGTTGAACCTATTTTTTTTTCTATTTCGCGTTAATTAGCCCGCCTTTTTCATAGTCGACGGGGCTCGCGTTTTAAGTTATTAAATGGGTGTGTGTACTCGTGCCCGCGACTTTGTCCGGGTTTATCTTGTAACTTTTACTATCTCATTCATATACATACATGTGTGTGTCTGTATGTATATTGAACATGGAAACATATCCAAGTGCACAAATACATACATATTATTAAGCACAAGTCTCTCTTCAACCGAGTCAATCTTAAGCCGAAACGAAGTTTTAGATAAATTGACAAAAGTACAGAAACGAACATTCAAAGAAATATATATATATTATCGGATAAAATATAGATAGATACAGGCAAGGATTATTCATTGCGTGTTTAAGCAAAAATATCACAAAATTTGATAGAAAAAAATACATTTACAGGCAGAATTCACAGAATTATGTTGTAGTACCTATAGATTAAGCATATTACTTAATGGTTTATCTGTATATTTTTATTTTACTAGTTCTCTGCTGAATTGTTTTCACACGCGTGAATAGTAATTGCCTATTTCTTACCTTTTTATTTCGTGCGAAAAGAATCTTCTTAATTCTTTATTCAAAATCAATACACCTAAATCCATACTGTATCATACATTACTTTCTCGCTAGAGCAAACCACATGACATACTTTCGTTTACACGCTTAGACATAATTTAAAACATTTATGAAGTACACTTCTCCCTTCATGTTTTTTTATTTCCCTGTCTATACAGTAATGTCGCATTTATCTTCACTAATATTATAAATTAGCAGACCCGCGCAGCTTCGTCTGCCTCACATAAGAGAGATGTCACACAATAAATTTTCCCCGTTTTTGCGACGTTTTTCATTGATGCTCTACTCCTATTGGTTATAGCGTGATGTTATATAGCCTAGAGTCATCCTCGACGAATGGGCTTTCCAACACTAAAAGAAATTTCCAATTCAAAGTTCCAAAGATTTGTGCGTTCAACCAAACAAACAAATTCATCAGGTTTATAATATTAGTATATATGCAAAAGTTGTATGTTTTATGTTTGTTACTTAATCACGCAAAAGCGGATTAATGTATTTGGATGAAATTTGAAGGGGAATGGAAAAAACATAGAAGGGATATAATAACCACGCGAGTGACACTTCGGTGACCAGTTACTATTGAAAAAATAGTTTTCCAATAATTCGGGCATCACACGACTGCGTCAACACAACAGAAGACACGCAAGCACACAAAATCAAACGTCCCCCCAATACCAACAGGCGCAGAACATTCTCGATTCTCTTTCTCTCACAAATCCGGTAGATAGAATTCTCTTTTTTTTTCTGCAAAACACCCGACAACGCGACGCGGCTTAATTCCGTTCGTGCTCGCCCCCATTTTCTATTCGGGATAAATAGACGGCCAGCGAGTACTGCGTGCGTCCCTTAACAATGAATCCGTTCATTGCGGGAGCATTGCGCAAATAGGGGTGAAAAGCTGCAGCGAGTGCGCCCTCGACGAAAAAAACAACTATTAGCCTCTTTTCGTGAAATGAAAACGGAACTGACCTACGCAACGCCTACCTCCGTCCCCTCCACTGTTTTGTATATATATTTATTTTTGCCTGTCCGTCCGTTATTGATCGCTGTTGTAGCTATTCCCGCTCTGATGTAATTCGGACTCTATAATTTTGACTTGAATTCCCAGTTTCGTATATATTTATTTTGTCCGTTCGTCTTATGGACCGTTATTGTAGCGATTCCCGATTTGATGTAATTCGGAATCTTTAGACTTGAATTAATCCATGCGTTTAATCTTAAATACGCATCACCCACCTGTGCACGGACAAATCAGCCAACCTAAAAGTTTTAATTGCAAATAATCAGTACATATATAAAAAATCCGACACACGATGTTTGTTCGTAATGAACTCGGAACTACTTAACCGATCTTAATAACATTTTAAACAATAATTGTAATTTAGCCTTACTTAAAATATCGGATGGTTTTTATCTCTATTAATTTTTCTTATAACAAAACATGCTCAGCATATAAACTATCGCTGACTTTTTGGGTTGTCGGATGGCTATTTCTGCCCGCTTCTTTTCACACGAATTTCCCTTCCGAGTCCTTAATATGTTCCTTACCCATCCTACCCAATAAATCTATTCTATCTGTCAACGCACACGCAAATCTTCAGATATTATGTGTGTCCATGAGCGACGGGATCGCTTAACATCAGGTGAACCGTCTGCTCGCTTGCAAGCCAACCTTTCTCCATAAAAAAAAATATTGCTGGAATATCCATAATACTATAAATTATAGCAGTGCTTTAGTCTAGTGCAATGTCCGGCAATAGTCAAAATCCGACCGCAAAATTATTATTTGTGTTATTTTTTTATTTTGCATTTTAAATATAAAGATGCACTTTATATCAAGCAATATATACTTATAACTTGTAGAATAAGTACGTTGAAACTGCCGTTAATACTATGGGAACAATATCGTTTGTAATCGCAATAACAAAACCCCGCGTAAGGAAAACCGACGCACTATGAAAGAATAAAATTATAATGGACGTTTTGCATTATAGAAATTGAAAAAAAAAACATAAATTAGCCAAAGACAATGGGGTCGTGGTATTGAGATAATAGCATAAAAAAAAACATTAAACGTAAACGCTACCAAAGAAGACTACCAAGTGAGATCATCTGTGACATTTCAAATATGGCCGCCAAAAGGAAAGCTGGGGCACTGCTACAGCACGTTCTGCCAAAGGTAATATATACAAAATTATACTTTCCATGTGTTTATAGCTGTAAGACTTTAGTACTAAGTTTTTAAAAGTTTTTTTCATATATATTTTGTGTTGTTCATCTACACTAATTGACCGAGGGAACGAAGCGAGTAAAGTCTACAATTAGAGTGGTCAAAAAATACATTTTATGTATGTATGTTCCGCGATAACTCGCCAATCATTGTTCCAATTTAAATGAAATTTGAAGCATATGTAGGTAATATTAGTACTATTTTTAAGTTCGTTTGACATCAAAATAGGTCCAGTAGCTTAAGAGATATTTAAATAAATATGAAATAATTTCGAGAAATAATATAAACACGAGGTCCAAGTTAGCGACGAACTACTAGTAAAATAAAACTGAATAGTATGTTTGTGTGGACGGACTAATGTTTAGTAATTTCCAGTAGGAATCAAGAAATTTAGAAAGATAGATTGATTCATGATTGATGGAATAGTTTAGCCTATCAAACATCACGCTGCCTTTAGGGGCTGAGCAAATGAAAAGGCAAGTGAATCTGTTTTAGAATAAGTATCAAGTTAAACATTGTGTTTTGACCAAGCGTGCGAAGCGAGTGAGGTTTACAATTACAGTTGGGGCGAAAACGCATTTTATGTAAGTATGTATGTATGTTACGCGATAATTCTCGCACCAGTGCTCCAATTTAAATGAAATTTGTAATATGTTTAGGTAATGTTAGTTACAATTTTTAAGTTCGTCGGACATCAAAATCGGTTCAGTAGTTTAAGAGATATTGTAATAATTGTAAAACAAAGTTATCGCGAGGTCCAAATTTGCGGGGAACTACTATTTTATTGACCGAGCGAGCAAAGCGAATGAGAGAGAATTCCGTGATAATTCTAGAACCAGTGGTCTAATTTAATTAAATATTAGTACAATTTTTAAGTTTAAAACCAAAATTGGTTTAGTAGTTTATAGGACATTTAAATAAATGTGAAAAATTTCAATGAAACAAAATAGTTGCAAAGTTCAAATGCGCGAACCACTAGTGTTATTTATATTAGAATAAATATCAAAGTAGCACGTAATTCGACCGTTTTACCCAAATATGGCGGGGTAACCATTTTGGTATTTCTTGTCTATGGTCAAATTTTCATTATAATTTTGACAAGAGTCGAGCGTATTGCCATGTTTCGGTTGACACAAAATTGAATTAGATTGTATCCAATAACTTGTCGTTGCCTACAAATTTAGCAACTTATTTCTTTTATTAATGTTAACTGTACGTAAGTACTAGAAATACATATATAGTTCGCCGGATATTTTATTTTACATTTATTTCATTATCTCTTAAAATACTGAACCGATTATGATGTCCAAAGAACTTAAAAATTGTACTAATATTACTCAAATATATGACAAATTTCATTTAAATCGGAGCATTGGTTCAAGAGTTATCGCGTTACATACATACATACATACTTACATACACACATACATATATACATAGAATGCGTTTTCGCCCCAACTGTAATTGTAAACCTCACTCGCTTCGCTCGGTTGGTCAATAATCAGGAGTTATTTTTATTTTGTGGAGATTTATAAAATATTTTCTACGCCATATTGATGTATTTATAAACAAAATAAAGCTTTTGGCGCACGGCATGTTTTAAACAGTAGCTATACCTTAAAAATATAAAAAAGTAATGTTGATGATAAAAATAGTGCATTTATTGCTATATATTTGATTTATCGTCTCAAATCTTTCATTTCGTTGACCTGTTTGGAGCTGTCTAATGAAGTCTTTTGATTCAGTTGTTCCAACTTTTACACCTTGGACCGATCTAAGTATTTGCATACTACACATGTATTCAATGCCAATGCAATACTATTCAGAATTATGGCCATGAATTCTCTATAGAATCCGTCGTCCATATACGCGGTATTAACTGCCTCCGTGGCCTAGTAGTATAGGGCCGTGCTTTAGGAACCGGAGGTCGTGGGTTTGAATCCCGCGGCGTCAACTTACGTTGATGTTTCTCAGTTGGGTTTGGGCAGTGCGGGCTGATCTCCCGATTGTCTGAAAATAAACATGATCCATGCATCGGATGGGTATGTAAAAAATTATTAGGCTATGAGAGTAAAGGGAAAGAGAGTGTACCTATGTCCGTGCTACACTTGTGCAATATATTATCTCCTGCGCAGTTGGCTGATCTGTGAGT
>DWHK01002081.1:0-10319 GCA_018247855.1 Graphium androcles
TTTTACCATCTAATTGAGTGTTTATTTCTTCTTTAATATCTTCTACCATAATTATTGATAACCTGAGGAATGAGGTGTAGTCACTTGCTATGATGATTTTTCAATTGTTATAGGATATGTGACGTTGTAATTAGTACAATATTGCGTATATAATACTCCGTAAAGGATGTAATGTGCTGTGTTCATAGATATACATACATATTTTAGATTTCATTATGATGTCCGATTGGCGCAGTGACTAAGAAATTAGCTGCGGCGCCACAGGTCGTGGGTTCGATTCCCACCCGGGGCAATTTGTATGACCTACAAATTGCTGTTTCGGATCTGGGTGTTTGTGTTTGTGTAATTTATTATTGTAAAATGCCCTTGTAATACAAGCCTAGAGCTTATAATAAGGGCAACGATTTATATATAAAAAAAAAAACTGAGTTATAGGATTTAAATTCAAAGTAAACATAGTTTCTCTTTTCAAAGGCGTCAATGAAAACTTTGTCTAAAAACCTATCAGACATATGGATAAGAAATTGTACCTATTTTGATTATCAACTTTAACATCATGTCCAAACTGTCGCATCTGACGTAGAAAAATCTCCCCGGGCCCAGGCAGATCTCGCATCGCAAAGTAAGCATACTTTAAGAACTCGCCGCTCGACAAAGTCGGCAATTTTTTCGGGCCAGCGGTAAATAAATCCCCCAAGAGTGTATCTGTCACCCCGGCAGAGTTTCAACCGCATTATTCCTTTAGGGTTGCCACCAATATTTTTCTAAAGCATGACTTTAATAATATTGGTTATTATTTAAATAAGTATTTCAAGATATTAAGGGTTACAATAAAAAAAGTAAACGCTGCTACTAAAATTGCTAGATATTTTGCTACAAAAGAAAGAGAGTTCACGAGTAAAATACTAGAGCAATATATTATTATCCACGTAGTTGTTTAATCTCAAATGGAATTCTATAAAGCCAAAATTAGGCTAGGTGGACATTATATGTTTATATTAATATTTTTTACAATTGAGAGTGTTATAAGGATAAACACACACAAGCATACTAAAGATACCAAATACATAATTTCGCAGTGTAATTTTTATTTTGCCGACCTTCATTTTGTCCTTCTACAAGGAATGTGTGAACCCTAAAGGGATGTGAGTAAAATATATCGGCGACATAAACTGGTTTCCGCGGCGACACAAGGGGTTCCGAGGTGCTACGTAGCCGGCAATGTGTCTTTGTTTCAAGGTATCCGCTCAAAATCACGACAAATATACGGTACGCGCAAACCTGACATAAATCCTCTACGCAAATTGCTAAACAAAAATCACTTTTAAGCTTTTTATTGCTCAACGTACTGCTGGTCTTGGAATACAAAGAAGCCTTACTCTCCTAAATTCTCTAATTAAAGTAAAAATCGATATTGCGCAATTGTTTCGTAAACTCTAAGCATTTGAGATTCATCATAGTAAAAAAGTTATACTCAACTTTACAGAGCTTCACGACCGCTTGCAGAATTTTCTCTATAGGGCATTGCTGAAACTTGTTATATATCGTATATTAACTTAGCCTAGCCACGCTTCATGGCTCGGTATAATACTAACTTCATGAAAGTAAACAAAAGTATTTCAGTGAACATATTCACTAAGAAAACACGCCATTTACAAAGCGTTGACTTTCCTATGGACTTATATAAAACACGTATAAAGGCCTAAGGCTGCCTGTAAGAAATTACTTTTAGTGATAAAGCCCGAATATTTTATTTTATCCCTTGAACCCAATATTCTATTCTTGAAAATTAATTGTAAATTGAACTATACTTTTTAATTTTGATGTGCAATTAAGTATATTTCATTTATTCACTTAAAACTAATCAGTAATTCATTCACCTCAAAATTATGCGCTGGTATAAGGTAATTTAATGGTCTATTCTGTAAGTTGTATACAAACAAACATGATCATTGCTAAATTTGTAATAAAGATTAGTGGAGTCTTTAGCGGCAAGCAAGATACAATATATCTTAGTTTCTCTCAGCTACTCCTTCTGCTTCTGTTTCTCTCTGAGTCATCTGACTCAAACGGAGAATGATGGAGAACATGATGGACGGTGATGGTAAACTGGTGGCTTATACAAGTAGTAATAACGACTTGTATAAGCCACCGCTAAGCCACTTGCAAATTAACCGTGGCACCAATATTTATATGACCATCCAACGCATGAATCATCTCAACTATCAGAGAACCTACCAAGCAGCCTATAATCTATGTAGGAAACATCGATACAATATATCCTGCATAGTTTGAACCCACGAATTGGTTTTAAAAGCACCAGTCATACATAGTACACGCATGGTGACCCAATCTGTTTGTATAATTTAACAACAGATACAGTAACATCACTAATTTTGCTGCACTTCTACGGCCGCACTCACACGGGGAGGTACCATCACCCTTCACAGAACCAACATAAAATTAAGTATGCATGGCTCTTAGGGTTCCCGGATTGCCATTCTTACCTTCTCCTTTACCCATCGAATCCTTAATATAATCCTAACCCATTCTACCCTATCACCTGTTTTATCCAGTTTCCTAGTCTGGCAACGCACTCGTAACTGTCCAGATGTTGTGTGTCTCTACGGGCGACGGGATCACATAACATCAGGGGACCAACGTCAACCTTTCTATATAAAAAAACATATATTCAAAGACGTGACAACTGGTGACAGTAATATTAAAAAAAATCTTACATAAAATAAAGAGGAAAAGAAAGTGTGCCAAAGACAAGTAGGTGTGCTATCTGTGAAAATTTGAGCACGCAGCGTTCACAATTCACAGTCATACAAATAAGTGTTAATTAAAGCTCCCTAATTCGCGACAGTTGAAATGTAAATTGTCTCGCAAAGTAGAATCTATTACCCGCTGACATTTCGCAATATAACAAACTTGGCGTTGTAAAGGAATTATGAGCCAATTTGTTTCATCTGCTTTTAATAACCACCGCTGCTTGTTATGCTTTGTTCTTATTTTTCTTTCGGTCGAATCCGAATCCAATATTAATTGTGTTTTTTTTTGTTTTACGGAGAGAAATGCTTTTATAAATTTGCAAGCCGTTGTCCGCGGCCCAGCTTAGAAATTCCCTCCTTCAATCCTTCTATATTTTGAATTTGTCATTGGTCGTTTATTTAATAAATTAAAGGTCCCAGAGCGACGCCATATGTTGATGTTGGATTATTTAAATAAAAAAAAAAATTCATATAATTTTTCGTACATTTTCGGGATTACAATTATTGTCCTGACAATTACAAACACTATAAAAAAAAGATTTAATTAAAACCTGAAGCGGTTTTGTAATGTATGCAGACATACATATATTTTTTCAATTAATTTTTTAATTATGTAGATAAGCTTGAGTTGATTGTTCAAAATTCATCGGAATCAGGAAATCTATACGTAAACATCATCAAAATACCATAATGCCTAAGAAACAACAAAATAATCCAAATAAGTGTATCAATCAGCACTCGAGCTTCGTGGCTGGGCTATACCCTAAATAATTTGCCCACAAGTGATATTTGTTATATTTGGTATTATTTACTTTAGAATAATAAAGTAATTAGTATTTTTATGGTTGCTGAGTGTTACGATTTCTATTCCCAAGGGTCAAGTAAAGTAAAGACCCTAAATATGTGCTGTTTGTTCATGAAAAATAAAAAACATTATTTGAGACTAATGTTGTTGAAAGTATTAACGAAAGAAATAAATTAACATAAATTATATATTATACATATATATGCAATATTCAGACGCTTACAAACTAGCGAACTAACGAACAATTTGCAACAGTTTATATAATTTTTAAAATTAAACTTATTTACAAAAAAATTTTAGCGTCATGTAAACCTACTCTAATCTATAAGGTATGCAATTTAATATTTCCTAACTCTTGAGTGATTGATTTCATTCCAACACCAAATGTACATACGACCACTTAAAAACACACATTCATATACACTCTCAAACATTTAAATATTACAGGTAACAAAATAGGAATGTAATTGGCCTCTGTTTCGATTTTTATAACTAACTTGTATGTAAGAACTGATTTGCGCTGTAGATTCTTGTTCAAATAAAATAAATAAAAATGTGCAATGAATGCAAGTATAATATATAGTAAGGTAATTCAATCACATAAGAATACTCAAAAAACCAATTTATTCAAATGAAACTATACAGATCATACTTTCTCTGTTTTTTCGACGCTATTCTTGGTGTTATATGGCAGGAAATTAATTATAACTGTGCCCATCCCATGAATTACCACTATAATTTCTGTCCACCATTAAGATACTCTAAGATAGTTTCAAACTATGATTTTGTTCAAAAACCCTACCAATTTACTCACAAACATGATAAATACGCAAAGATTCAGTATACACATACAAATGTATATAGGCCCCAGACCGCTCCCTAATACGGTTAGGTTTTGCAATTACCTTCCGAGGGCTCTTCATTGACGCGAAAGCAATGAAACGTTAAGATTTTTATTAATCACCTCTTCTCGAGTTTCAACAAAGCTCAGCTTACACAAAATCCATCAAAACTGTAAGATAATAATTATTAAAAAAAATATAAGCTTCGAAAGAAAAATGTTGCCACGGACATAGCTGCAAAACGAGAAAAATAACTCAACTCAAATAAAAAGGCTATGTTGTTAAGAAGGATAAAAATAATATTCATATGCATCTATTTTATGAACCAGTTCATCCCACTATTGAACATAAAACAAACCGTTGTTGTCTAGATGTCATATTATTTATATATTTTAGTTCAAAACATTTTGGTCTAGATATTTTCTGCGACAATACAGGAATATTTGTAATGTTCTTGACAATCAATAAGCAAGTGTAATCACTTCAATATTGAATTAAGATATTTGACTATTGAGAAGATATAAAGAAGAAAGTAAAATTGCTTAATAAAACTTTTGTTCTCACTTAATATGGCGATTTTAATTTTATTTTTTTATACTATTGTTTTTTAACTGACCTTACAGGTCAAAAACATCGTCATGGTAGAAAACGATAGTATGTAAAGTTACACAGTTGTTAAGTATATAAACAATTTTCCTAGCTTTTATTTATAAATATATTTATTTAACTTCTTGTCATCGCCATTTTAAACGCCAAAACGGTGTTATTTGGTATTGGCATGGAAACTATCTATTATATTAATTTACTTACTGCCTTAAAATTATTATAAATATCTTTACCGTTATTCTTAACGCTGATATTTGTCAACGTATCTTAATTGACACGAAATAGTACAAAAGGAAAATCTAAGTTTTTATTTATATTTTTTTTAATTCGAGATAACCGAGGAAATTGCTTTCGTGGCCAAGTGCTATGGGCATTTGCTTTGCCAACTGGAAGTAGTTTCTATTGCGGGGCTGACTTCATTTTGTGTCTCCATTTCAGTTGGTTGATCTCAAAAGGAGGGAGTGGAGTAAGTGTTGTAAGATGTTGTCAATGCCATCTAGCTTAAGCGGTAGAATATCTTTCGGACGGTTCTCTGACCTTGAATCTTGACTTTACGACATGAACACACTGCTAAAATTATGAAATGCGAAGTACAGAAAAAAGAAAACAGATCTATGGTTTTCCGGAAAAAAACGTCCCAAAATATCAGTTCCAAAATTACCTCAGACACAACATATGATATATAAAATTAAAATAATTCAACCCTTCAAGGTACATTTAGCACAAGTGAAGTCAAAGGCAAAATATTTTATATATTTTGCCTTTGACTTCACTTGTGAAGTTACATTTTGATTTATTTAATTGTAACAACTTTATAATGAACCGTATTTCTAGTTCAGACAAAATTAATTTGTCGCAACAAGAAATTAATGTAATTTTGTATCTTAAATACCATCTATCCTTTAAACGTTTAGTTTAAAACAAGAAAGGACTTAGTATAGATGACCCGAACAAAGCGTTCGTAAATAATACACGCGGAGAAATTCCCTCTACTTTCGAATTTAATCGCAAACGCAAATGGAATATCCACTTCGTCACGAGAGCAGTTACAAGATGCTGCAGCTGCTGAATTTCATTTGAACTGAATTCTAATTAAAACTGCTGCAACGTACAGCTCGATCGTTGTTTTCGATTAATTGAAACTTCTAATTCAATGTAAGGCGAGAGATGTATTGGGCAACGGTAATTGGTTAAATAAATGAAACTGCAAAGTTAATCAAAATATTGTTTGATCGTGAAAATACTTCAACTTTGAAAAATAAAACAAGTTTTAGCAAATTTAATAAAGCCTTTTTACACTTGGTACAGGACTATATTCTTGGCGTTGTTAGATTATTTAAAAAATTCTGTTTGCTATTCGGAGTTTATATCAGAAGTTAGTATAGTTGATGAAGGTAAAACAAAGGCAATACAAAACTGAGAAATTGAAACCAGCTGTACATATTTATTAATCTTACACATATGAGACATTATGAACAATAATAAATGAATGTACTTAACATACAACAAAATCTTGCAAAAAAAATATTAAAAACTCATTACAACATATACATAACTCCTCTACGATAAAACCACACTAATAACACACAATAATCAATATGCAAAATAGGAAATATTACAAAAGTTCATTTCCTAAAACGAACTTTCTCATATGCAAAGTTCGCTTAATCAACTTATTTCTGCGTCGCGCGACAAGCCGCTGACGGTATGAGATACGAAAGTGACAAGTCCCTGACTCCGGCAACGTTATAAACGAGCTCCTCGTTGAGACGGCTTACCAAAGTTAAATTATTATTATGAATAATATCTTCAATGTATCCCGATTATGACACTTCGAAAGAGTTATGTTAACAAACATTTTGTTGGGTGTAAGTAAATGCCTATATTTCGAGTACAATGTCTTTTTAGGGTTCCGTACCCAAAGAGTAAAACGGGACCCTCTGTCCGTTTGTCACCAGGCTGTATCTTAGGAACCGTCATAGTTAGTGAGTTGAGATATTCACAGATAACGTATTTCTGTTGCCGCTATAACAAAAAATACTAAAAAACAGAATAGAACAAATATTTAAGGAGGCTCCCACACAACAAACATGATTTTTTTGCCGTTTTTATGGGTAATGGTACGGGACGCTTCGTGGGCGAATCCAGGTTTTTTTATTTGGTTATACACCGTCATAAAGACGTACAATAATGGTTATATATATATATATATATTTGTTCCTTGTTGTGCGTATACTAATAAATTGAAATTAATATAAGAAAGGGGACTTGGTTCACTTAATCGCTAATCTCTGCGTCTGATTTTTATTTTAGCGTAAATCATCAAACATCAAGCAAATGAAAAAGTCAAAAAGGGCTATGTAATATAGTGATAGAGCGGGCGGGAGATACAAAGTGATGGGTCGGGAAAGTTAATTCAGTTTCTACTTTTTATTAAATCGGGGTACGAAACCGCAGACCACATTAAGTAAAATATAATTTTAATTGACATACACCGTCTATTAATTTAGTAAGAAGATGACTATAATAGATACATCCCCATGCCCACCATGGCATACCATGTATCAAAATCTGTTTTTTTACATTGCTTATAATTTCTTGTCATCGTGCTTATACAGTTACAACTACGCTTTTAAATCAAACACAAATGTGAAATCGGCATCAGAACCAAACCGACCTAGTTATTCCGCATCCAAACTGAACACAGACTCCGGGCGAAATTAAAAACAATATCGCGAACGCTGCGCGGATAGCACAATGCTTTTGGCTGCACCAGCGCTATCTGCATGGACCGGCTTCGGCAATCCGATTTGCCGGCGCGAGTGTTCAATGGAAACCGCCGTTCGGACGTACAGAGCCGGGCAGGATCATCTCCGACTCTGGGCAGATTTGTGACGCTCGCTGAGCTCAAAACTCGTCAACAAAGTCGTAAGTATTTTAATACGAAGCCTTATCATATGACGTCACACACACTTTTATTACTGGTTTACTTATGAATGTATATAACAACATCCTGTTTTTAACAGACTTCAAAAAAAGGAGGAGGTTTTCAATTCGACTGTATTTTTTTATGTTTGTTACTTCGGAAACTTTCGACTGGGTGAACCGATTTTTATGATTCTTTTTTCATTTGAAAGATGGGGTTTCCCATTTAAATTTGAATAAAATCTGATAAGTAGCTTTTAGTAGCAGCAGCGAAAGTCCACTTTTGAGGCGATTAAAGTCGATTTTTTTTTTAATTTTCTGTGAAAAACAATACTTGTCACATATGTCCTACGGCTGGACAAAGTTCCCGGGGCCGGACTATGTTTAGAGGGCTTTGTCGGACTTCACCTAATTTCAATTCACAAAAATAACATTATATTCTTCTCCCATCGCATTGAATTACGTCATGCCCAATTTATATACGAAGCGGAGACATTTGCTTTATTAGCTCGTTACCTGACCGGTGGAGCCGAGAGTCCGTAATGACGGCATCTTTCGAATTTGCAACGACAGGAAGCTCTTAATGTATAAATTTCGTAAAGTGCTCTCTCTCTCTCCTTCCATTCGCCGAAAGTGCACTTTACAAATTCTAAATTACTTTTCAATCCAATTTTAGTCAAAATGGAAAATTTCCTTCGACGCTAGGGTCCCGTCGTTAAATGAGAGCAAATTTTACATTAAACCTTTTCTTCAAAAAAAACACCTTCAAAGGCCCTTTAGCTCAATTTTAAAATCGTACATATTAGAAAATTGGATAATTTTAATGGATTTTATTTGGATTTTTTCAAACATCGTTGTATTAGAGGGTTAGGTATATAAGGAGGGTGACTATTGTTTGTTTGGCAGGGGAGAGGTGATAGATGCCGGATAAAGAAGATAATATCTTATAGGTAGAAAGATATTATGCTATTTTTCTAGTGGGATTTTTACAAAAATCATATTGTTGATTTAACGTAACTTAAACTACAGCACAGTCATACTGCAAATCACTCTGAATTGAGTCTTTAAAATTTGAACGTGAATTTTTAGACGCATTAATTTCTTACATTATGCTGGTAGACATGGTCACAAGTTACTGTAGTTATAATAAATATAGGCCATATTATAGTAAATATAGGCCATTAATGAAGGTAAGGTATTTAATTAAACCTTACAACATAATTAAAATAAACATATTAATTAATTTAAATATTACAACAGTGGTGCCACATAAGCAATTAAAAAAAAAGCAATTTAGGTGAAAATTTTATTCTGTTGTTACCCAAAAACCGTCTGTTAAAATTTAATAATCGTTTTATTAGAAAAATCGTCTACTATACCATACTAATATAGTACATACTAATACTAACCAAAAGTATAATACTAATACTAACGTATTAATTTAATCTTCGCAATATTATTCTTAATTATATAGTATAATGTTCTTACGTACTTCAAGAAATAAAACAACATTTCCAAAGAATGAAAAATAACTGGGCGATAAAATAAAAACTCCATCAATCCTGGCGCGTGCGAGGCGAAGAACAAACATTGGGGACGTTTTGGCACGTGTGTAACTGGAATTGCGGTCCTCCATTGACGGGATAACAAATGAAATAAGAAAAGGCGCGTGGTACTGGAGTGTTTTTTTTATCGAAGGGGACCTTACATCTACAGAAATCTTGTTTCTGTATATGTAAGGACCATTCCATCGAGTATTATTGACCGAGCGAGCGAAGCGACTAAGGTCTACCAATAAGATTTCAATGGATGTATGTATTTATGTTTCACGATAACTCTCTAACCAGTGGTCCAAATACAATGAAATTTGGAATATTTGTAGCTAATATTAGAACAATATTTAAGTTCGTTGGGCACCAAAATCGGTTCAGTAGTTTATGAGATATTTAAATAAATGTGAAATGATATCAACAAATAATATAATCGCGAGGTCCAAGTTCGTGAGGAACTACTAATATGTAGAAACAATTATTGTAATATAAGAGAATTAAAGTGTTGGTATGAAAGGACATAATGCAAATGCTATGAAATTACAATTTACGTAAGCTTCATTCTTTCTTCGCACTCTCCCAGATAAGCTTGTCTAAATTTAAGCGACAGGATAAGTTCCTGTCATAAGATGTTCATCATCCATTTTCTTATACATACAAGGGCGATTAACAAAAATAAATGTTGCAATAAATGTTTTATTTTTTAAATTGAAGACAATAATTAAATGCTAATGTTAACCAGATATAATTGCCAAGTTTTTTTTTTTTTATTATAAAAGGTTGGCAAGCGAGCTGACGGTTTAAATGATTTTAAGTG
>DWHK01002082.1:0-10318 GCA_018247855.1 Graphium androcles
CCCAATTTTCAAATTCCTTGATGGAGCATGCTATCTCTGCTCTTCCATCTAATTGGCTAAGAACGTATTTAAAAAGAATATGGGTTTAAGCAGTTGATGCCAATTGTATAGCATTGCGATAATTATTTAAGAATGAATTTAATTTATCTCTGCTCCCAGCGAATTTATTTACGAATTTAATTAAGATATTAAGATCAATAGAAGTAACGGCTCCGCTAATAATGGTGTCGTCTTTGTCCATTTTGTAAGTATACGTAAAAAAAAGAAATAGTAATAAAAAAAATGTCTACTAACAGAAGTGTAAAACACAGTAATAGTATTTGAATAACAAAATAATAAAAGTAATGCAAACAACAAGTATGAATAAGAGTATATCTAGGAATTGTTTTTATATGTCTTGTTTACAATAGAATTTTTATAGAAAATCTTAAGGAATTATTAAGGTTTAATATAATTTCTTCTTTATTTTATGGCAATAAAATAATTTGCAAGTTATATTACTTTTCTAAATACAAGTCACTTGAATGTAATTATTAATAGTTCACATAAACGTAAGAGGATATCACTCACAGTATGACGACTTCGAGAGCGTTGATTAGAACTGATGACATTATCGCGTAGATACGGCGCGACATCGAGTTGTTGATCGCGACGGGATGCAGGTGTGAATCCGCTGCTTAGGTGTAGTCTAAATAATGCGATATGGAGATGAGAGTATCTCCGTATCCGTCGTGACGGTTTCGTAGAGAATTATTCGAGCTTGCTTGTTAGGATAGTAGGTTCAAATACTTGAGTTAAATTTATTCTTTATTAAGGATGTAGTAGTAGATGTAGCAATTTTCCCTTCGATATAATAAGATATAGTAAAATATAGTAGAATTCAACACATTTTTCTTTCTCCGATATAATAGGATTTAGTACAATGATTTGTAGATCTCCTCAGTTCTTTCTTCGATATAAAGGATATAGTAAGATTTCTTCAATTCTTTCTTGGATATAGTAGGATATAGTATAATCTTGAATTGGCGACGCGCTAAGGCTGTAGTCACAATGACTCACATAAAGCAATGAAGGGCCTGCGCAAACACAGGTAGTGTTTGGAGTTCGAGGTTTTCACAGGAGATTTTGCAATGGTTTTTGAACTTTTTCACACACTTCACTTAAGTTCAGGTCACTGGATTTTTTGGAGAACGTCCCGAAGATTTGTTTTTAAAATCCCTTAAGCTACCACCAAAATATTATGTGGGATTTAAAAAACCACTTTTTAAAAAAGAAATATTTATTAGCTTGAACAAACTTTGAAATAGATTAAAAATAAAATAGTGAACTTAAAAAGATTACAAATTATAAACGAAAATCTTCTGGAAAATGTCGCGGTTGGATGTTAGACTCGAACTGCCTGCTGACTGCTCCTGCCTGCGTCCTATTCACGCTCTGTCTTATTGCTGAATATATTAATATTGTTTCCTATATAAATCATAATGATGATGAAAATGGTTTGTCTTGTTTACGTCTAGTATTTTGAGCTAGTATTCCTAACAGCTAGAAGATGAACGTCAATTAAAAAAATTAAACTAAAAAAGAGTTCTCTCTTTTGACGACAAAAAATTAAAGGCTCAGCAGATTTCTATAGCAGACGAAGATGTTTCTGTAATATTTTGTTTCTATTATTGTCGAAAGATATATAAGAATACTTGGAAGATTTATTGATACCTTACATAATTTTGTTATATTGAATAAAATTACGATATCATCTTTTAGCCACCAATAATAAATGTCCACCGTTCATTCAAAGCCAAAGATTTGGTTTTGCGTGTGTACGATTGCTCCATCCCATTTTCCCTAAACGTATCGTAGTAGGTGACTACAGAATTCTAGGGTGTAACTATCTATTGGCCACGCCAAGTTGGTGAAATACAAAAGGGATGAGTGACATCTGATGCTGGTCATTTTTATTTTGCAAAGCTATATCTGTACAAATGACCACACTTACTTAAGTTGTCTTTTCAGAGTTTCTCCCACCAAGGCAAGATTCCGATACAAAGGTTTTTTTTTAATGAAAATCTGTACAAAAATAATTAATCCGAACTTGAGTAAAAGGAAATATAAATATTACTATGCGCATTGACGATACTATATTGTGCGGTAGTTTACATTTTACAGCACAAATATTTTTTATTAGATAATTTTTTGTTCTAATAATTACCTATAAATTAGATTACACTTATTTTAAAGTAATTTATACAAAATATCAAAAGACATCATCTTAAATAACAGCGAAAAATATCAAATACATCTCTATAGTTTATTGCATAATAAAGATATGTGATTTTTGAAGAATAATGAAATGTGAAATGAAATGTAGGTTATTACGTCGGTAGAAAAAAAATGAGACAAGGTGGAAGAAAGTAGATTCTAGAATCATCGTTCCGATTCCCTTAACATGCGCACCTTTTGTCTTCGGCCGCCTGCGGGAATCTTGTCCCTTTTAATTTTAGGTCAGCCGAGACAAAACGTATCAGTAGTAGATCATAAATTTAGATAAAGGTAAAAGAATATGGACACAATTACATGACACAATAATGTAAATAAAATTCTTTAGTTGTGTATAGTAAGATATGATAAAATAAAATAAAGGTGAAGATCAACGTGTATGTTTTATTAGTCACCGTAAATATTGTATATTAATGTTAGTACTACAATCAAGAAGCCTTCAAAATTTTATGTTCAGCTAAAATGCATAGTTTAACTAGGCAAAGGCATCGGAATTTTAATTATGATGGTGTTAACAACGATGTTGGCGATGAGATCAACAGGTGGTCAAAAGAGTAAGGTGACATGTTCACAGTTCATACGAGTATTCATTGGTATTGGTGGTTAAGATTTTTGTAGCGATATATTTATTAATTTCTTAAGTATTTAGTTTTTAACCCAGCTGGGCTCTTTTATTTTATATGTCCAACATACATTTTTATAAAAGGCTTACAAAAATATATAAATGAATAATTTGGAATGAAAAAAGCTAAAGAACCACGTAAACCAAAATATTCAATGTCAAAATGGATTATACATAGTCAGATTATACATTCTGACAAAAACATTTAGTGTAATTGATGAAACATTTTTTGATAATTATTTAAAAATTATATGTGAGTTTAAAGGTAATTAAATATAGAATACGATTTTATTTACATTATTCGAAATGCCCTCGGCCATTTTGAATACATGCCCTTAATCGACGCTTTAAACAAATATGCTCAGAGAGACTCCAAATTCTGATGAGGTTTAGCGAAAAATTTCTTCTCCAAATGTTGCCATATCTTGTAGTCCAGTGAGTTTAAATATGGACTAGTCTTCATGTCCCATAAAGTCAATTTCACGGGCGGTTAACCAGTTTTGCGTGCTATGAGCTGGTGCATTATCCTGTTTAAATAACTAATGTCTGTTTTTGAATATTGTTTGAGAAAGATATTCCACTCTATTTATTAGGATGTATTTTGGTATACAACAGCACTGATTTTATACCCTTTTCACAGAAAACCATCTCAGTTAAGCCTAAATATGGGACTCCAAGCCAAACCATGAGTAACGAAGGATAATGTCCTTGTCGAACCCTCGGAATACGTTCGCTTCTTCATTGCTTTGAAATTATCACGGACCTTATCATTTTGGTTATTGTAACTTTTTTCGATGGTGAAACTTCGTAGTTTTCTTTTTGTTCCCTGCGTACCGCCGTAACAAAGCGTGGGATTTTTCCAGCCTCATTTCTTTCAAATACTTTTTCATAAAATTTTCGGTCTTTTTACAATAAGCTCGTAGTCCAACGTCTTAATTTAACACTCTTGTAACCGTGATTCTCCGTGGCTTAGCTCCATGTAAAGACCTAAGATTTTTTGTTTACAAACAGGATTTCATATGATTCGTGTCAAGCAAGCAATGAATGCTTTGACGATCGCTGGTGTCCTAACTGTCCTAACTTGTCTGGCCAGTATTCGAAAATTTATAACAATAAGGTTTTGACAGAACTTATGACCCGACTAGGTATATAATTGGTGCCATAAATTTATCAAAAAAAAATCGGTAAGTAGTATACTTTTTTACGAAAATAAGTGTAAAAGTCTATCATATTGAAAAAGTTTGAAGTCGGATTTTTTTCAATTTGCTGTACAAATTATACTTATTTGCATGTCCACTTGTTTATTCACGAGCTCACTGCGAATTCTAATATTGGGTTCTGTAGAGAGGTTTTGCATTTTATATGCATACAACAAAATATATATTTATTTTATTCGCTAAAAATATGTGTCATTGAAGCCATATCTCAGACGACAAAATATCAAAATGTATATCAAAATCACTGATGGCGTAATGTTGTTATTATTACTTTGACAATTAAATTTGAGGAGAAGCCCTTTCAAATAGTTTCCATATATCCCTTCCCTACGATATTTTCACTTTATAATCAATATGTTAATGAGAAATATCACACATATAAATTCTATTTAACTTTTAAAATTTCAAAGCTTTAAACCTGACATATTTTAAAATTCACATACCCTTTAGCTTCTAGATTACTCCGCGAAGCCCATTTAGAAAATAGCTCCAGGGATATTTTCAATTTACTCACATGCCAACTGCACCATATTCCATTTGCTTTACAAAAGATTTCAACTTAATTTTATATACCCACTCTGCAGTGTGACGATGTGCAATATAGATCAAAGTAGTTTCTAGGCTTTTCTAGTCTACATTTTACAGAGATGAACTTAGTTAATCTTTAAGACTGTAAAATGTTTTTACGTTACATTCCTGTCAAGAGGGTGTTAAATTGAAGACAATTCAGAAGAATTGCTTTTTAAATAAAATACAATGTGTTCCGAATATATTGCATATCTCCCTTACATATTTTGTAGCACTCTTTGATAAATTTCATATTAACAGCGGATTTTTAAACGTATAAAACGGATAGCAAAAAGCACAAAATATGTTCGTATTGGAGAGAGGAAAATTTTAATAAATAAATAATTAACGTAGTAATGTTGCGAAATTTACTATCTAAAGAAAATTACCAATAATCAATGCTATGAATTAAGTCATATTATATAGTTTAATAATTCAATTGAAATTATACTTTTGGGGTGTATCTTAAAGTATAATTTCAATAATAAAATTTATAATGGATGTAATTTTTTAAAAACTAAATTTAAAACTAAAGCGGTCCCTCATACATAAATGTACCGGTACATATTGGAGCCATCGAGAAGAGCAGATAGTGTTGTAGTGAAGAAAAAGTGGTGCAGTGATAGTGAAAACGGCGGTTAATAGATATGGTTTGCGTCTAGTCAGTAAATCCTAACTTTTTAAGAATATTAATTTGTGGCTTATAGGAGTCGATTTCAGTATCAAAATAACATAACCACAAAACATTTTAAACGACTTAACTTTTTTTAAAAAATACGGTAAAAATACTAATAATAGAATGTAATTTTTTTTCCGTAATACGTTAATATATGCTAGTTTTATTCGTGTTCGCGATAGTAAAAATTAAGACAAACGTAGTATGGGCCATATACTATTCTGACCGCACAAAATCTGTAGTTCGAATATTTACAGATGATAAGATATGTAATCTCAGTTCCTACTCTTTTTTATTTCATGAAGAAAACTTTTTTATTTAATTTTAAATTTTTTTGCATACATTTGCTGTTGATTTCGTTGTAGATGTAATAATAAATAACATATGAAATATGTATTATACACATTTTTGTGATTACTGCGGTATCGAATTATAAATTCAAATATTTAGGAGCTAATACATATTAATGAGTCAGTAAATCCTCATATATACAAATAATATTAATTTAAACAGATGTTTTGCAAAAAAGAACTGCACTTGACCTACTTCGTGAAGAGTATGGCGCTGCGCGTAAAATATTTATAAGGCCTTTGCTTGTGCATTCAAATTGCAACCTATTTATTTAGCGGGTGTTCACATTTCTACTGTTAATAAAAGTAAGTAAAGTAACAGCCTATTTTCAAATTGTCTCACTGCTGGGCTAAGGGCTAGACAGAGGGCATAGGGCATAGACGCGGCCCCAGTACGGATTGGCGAACTTCACATATTAGATAAGTAGGTTTTCTCACGATGTCTTCCTTCACCGCAGAGCACGTGGTAAATCAGCACCTAAAATTGCAATTAAGAAAATGACAATTTTATTGGTGCCGGACCGTTGTTTGAACTCAGGTTCGCTTCGATTATACAGAATTAAAGGCGAGCGCCCGGACACTGAGCTACCACGGCTCAATTATATTGTAACCTGCTACAAAATTCAAATGAAAGTATTCGTATTTAAATCATAATATTAATATATGAATATATTTACTACGCAATACTCAAACGATACAATTGTATGAAATTATTCATATGATTTTTTTACAATAATATTTAATGTTATTATGTTTACATACAAAATATCGCTATTTCTTATATTTTCTTATATCACCATTCTGTGCACCTGCCAAGTTTTTATCACTGCAGCACCCTAAGGTTGACTGGTAGATAATACTATAGGCATTAAGTCCGCCTTTGTACAATTTTATGTACAATAAAAAATAAATAAATAAAAGTTAAATACCTCAAAAATTGTTGCCAGTAATCTGAGGCACATTGTAAAATATCAGTAACTTAATTCGTATCAGTTAATACGAGGTATATTTTGGTTAAGGTATCTACATACTGCGTGAATAGTCAAGTACCTTTAATACTTTTTACTAGATCTGGCCAGAGAACAGTTATACAGCGTTAATATTATTATTGCTCCCACAGACAGATTTCTATACAAGATTGAATTTCCTAAGGCGATAGGTAACAGAAACATTATGATGAACACATGTACACAAAACTTATTGAAAACTTAATAACAATAATATTTTAGTTATCAGTGCTTCAGGTAACTTAGTCGGTATTAGGAATTACATAAAGTGAGTTAACTTAAAATCAAGTATATGATAATTTAAAAAAAAATATTTGCAATTCAGTGCAATATTTGGTTGAAGACCTATTCTCACTGTAACTCTGTCTTAAGATCTATACATAATACCATTATACCAGAAATAACTTGTCTATATTATTTCCAATAAAGCCAATATCTGCATATAAAAATATTAAAACGACGGATAAAAGTTTTATGATAGTCTGGTATTAATTACTATTATATTAAAATGATAACAAAAATATCTACACACTCTTGAAATGGAAATGGAAAGGTGTCTTCATACATCAAATGGGTGATTTAGGTTCTACATAATAATATATGGGTGAATTTATTGTAGGACAAAATTACGTTATCAAGATAGAAACTTGATATCTGACAATTTATCTTATTTAACTAGCCGTATTTGCCGTTTTACTGTTACAGAAAGAGGCAAAAGATTTATTATAATGATTATGGGTATAATGTGGAAGTTAGCTGACACTGACTTCTATTACGTTGAACAGAAAAATATAGCTATTTATTAAAGTGAACCAAAGCGTACAGCACGTAGTGCGGAGCAGACTTCATGATTTCATGCAAGATGAAACATTTCCTAAGAAACATTTCACAATCTTTTATCGATACCGAACAAAAGGTTCGTTAATTCAAAATGAAACGGTATTAAACACACATTTTAAAGATTTTCTTTGAAACAGGTTTTCTTAAAAGAGTTCACAGTTTATAATATTTAAAAATAGAGACTGATATAAACTTTGGAAAACTTTTATAATATGAACTAATATAATTTAAATCGATCCATTAAGAATACTCATAGAGATGTAGTATATAGGTAGAAAATAAATACTTTACCATATTTAAGGTACAAAAACATAGCCTTATAAAAAACTAAGACACCATATCCAGGATTTCTTACATTACTGTCCGTGTCAAATAAGACACCTGTTAATATCTGGACACGTCACATATGTCGACATATTGTCGTGACTTACTCTTACACATCCCTCGGCTTGACCGACGCTGTAAGGTTCAACTACTACAAATAGAGATTAGTGGTTGCAGTAATAATGGGCAGCCGTATAGTTACTGCTCGTAGAGCGTTAAATTTATATTAAAAACGACAGCTATAAAACTACAAATATGTGCGCGCAGCTGCTATTTAATAAAACCTTCTCGCCTTGTATTCTTTTTTCTTTTTTTCAAGTGTGGCAATGGCTTTATATTGTGTATATTATAATTCAGGCCCCAGCCTTAGTTATTATGAATGATCGAATAAGTAAGAATACTGACAGTTCACTATAACTGATTTACTTTTTTTATCATACGAAAGGTTTTTTAGATATACGTGTATGGTAATTATAAAGAATATGTTACTGTCACACTAAACAACATTAATATAGCGATTGCAAATTTCTACAATTATGAAACTATATATTTTTACGTATGTTGACATACATTTGTACGTCAAAATGATCTGATTATTTATGGATGTAAAGTTTATTTTATCAATAACACCGAAGGTATCGATTACACAAAGAGAAAAAATAAAACGGTTAATTGAAACGTCAGGCTTTAATAAAGTTAGGCAATAATACAATATTTTATATGGTACGGTTGTTTTGATCTTTGATTGAGCTATTAAGTTGATTGCCGTACTTCAGAAATTCTGTACTAAAAGTTAAGCAAAGTGTTTTAATTAACGTCTTAACTCGTTGCCAGCGAGGAAAATAGTATGAAGTTTACGAATTAACTAAAGTATCCGCCTCCGACCCTACATTGTAGAATTTTAAAATGCCCATTTTAGCACAGTAATATTGCGTTAATATTCATTTATACCTGAAGTAAAAGATAATTATTTTTCCCGTGCAAGGGAGGTAACGGTGTGGGAATAATGCAACCTACATCTCCACTGTTTTGTTTTAAAAATCAACTTTGCGGGGGAACAGGCACATAAATAGTAAAAAACAGCTTCAATATTTATAATAATGCATAAGATTTTCATAATATATAAAAAAAACTGTAACGTAGGAAGCTGCTAGAAAAAATATTTTTTATAGGAAAGGTTGGCAAGCGAACACACGTTTTTTTTCATCATTCACCTGATGTTAAGTGATCCCGTTGCCCATGGACATACACAACATCCGAAGAGTTATGGGTGCGTTGCCTTGCAAAATTGGATAAAACAGGTTAAAGTGTGAAAGAATGGGATAGGATTATATTAAGGATTTCAAGGGGGAAGAAGTGAGAAAAGAAGAGGGTAGGAATGGCCATCCGACAACCCTAAGAGCCATGCATACTTTATTTTATGCTGGCTCTATGAAGGGTGGTGGTACCTCCTCGGGCGAGCGCAGCCGTAGATGTGCAGCAAAAGCTGTATGAAAGATGTTATACTCTGCCACCTCAAATATGTCATATTATAGAAGACTACCAATATATCAAACTCATTTCTGATGTAAAACTGATGTTATATAACAGCGAATAACGGCTTAAATTTTTTTGCGCAATCTATTAATCTACTTCAGCGGTCTAGGTACTGGTTACAAACATTTTCATTATATATCGATATAATAAGAAACTTTCAAGAAAGGCGAGTCAAATAATAAAAGTTGGCCGTATGAGAGGACTTCACTATGACTCGACGCCTTAAACTGTGGCGTTATAAGGTCGTGGGCTCTATTCCCACTCGGATCAATTATTTGTTTAACATCTATCCATGTTGGAATTAAGTGTTGTATGTTAAACGCCCTTATAACAAAGAACATTACAATATCGCTATAGAGCAGCGTTTATAAAAGAAAAGAAAAATGCTTCTAAGAAAAGCGATTAGAATTAATAACGTTTAGAAGTACTAGCCAGCATTATTTAGCAAAGAAAAATGTATCATGTTTTGTGACCCACGTTCTAAAGCGTAACTGTATCGCATCTTAAAATATCAAGCGACACGCGGAATTCGAACGATACAAATCCTCAGACCTATATTAGACGCGGTACATAAAGTTGTCGTATCGTTTGATTAAAGGTATACTCGCGACGTGACAGGAATGTAATAATGTACATGTAATATGACTGCGCATGTCACTTATGGCCACAGATTTAATAATATGAAAGCGGTGAATGGGATATGTTTGTCTCACTGATTCGCATTAACACCCACCACTGTGACAACATTCAGGTTCTATGGATAACAATTTTGACGCAAACATTCGCGGAATGAGCTCTTTATTCGAACTAATTAAATGTAATGCGAGGAACCTTTCTACAATGTTTCGTTAGAAGTGACTATATTATTTTGTCTATATATGTATGTACGTCTACATATATACAAC
>DWHK01002083.1:0-10317 GCA_018247855.1 Graphium androcles
TTACGCAACAGTCTTAACATGACTATAAACAATATTTCAATTGCTGTAACATAAACGGAGAAGAACAACAAACCAGTAACCAATTCTAAACAATGTTGAGATTATTTAAAGAAAAAGTAATAACTAATAAAATACGGGAACTACATCACAAAAGGACTAAAAAAAGCTCTTCAAATGCATGCACCGCATTGCATGACTCACAAACGCTAGCGAACCGAAGCCGAATGAAAACGTTACTAAACAACTGACAATCTATCTAAAAACCAATTTAACTTTGCAGCTGCCACAACAGGTACCACTAAACAATCAACATTGTTTATACGAGTGATGGGGAAAGGACGCAAGTTTGGTTGGCATTTGTAAAATTGTATATACCGCTGTGGGTGGCGAATACCTCAAAGGCGGTGCGTTTGCAAACAGACGGGCGATTTTCGACAGTGAAAAAAGAGAAGTAGGCGTCCCCGTATACCGTATAAATAGAAGCAAAAACTATAGGTGAATAGGCGGACGCAACAGCAACTGACCTTTGTATCGAGGACAAAGCATACTACGCAGGAAGGTGTCCCGCTGCGCGCAAAGAAAGGGCCGCGGAATAAGTAACGTCTTCACCGCTGACCGTTCGGATTACTGTCCCTAAAAGGACTGCGTCAGGGTTGTCACCAGTTTTAAAATGTTATTTTTGACAAATGTTTTCTTGTTAGACAATTTTAAGATGACCCTAAATTGTTATATATGTATGTATGTTCAAATGTATAACAATATAATGTTTGTGTATTAATAATTTTTGTGATAATATCGATATATTTGCACAAGAATGCTTTATACACAAATGAAGAATTAACTTTTGTTTATCGGAGACGGATCGGACTATTGTGGAGTGATATAAAGTACATCTGAATAAATATTGTTATAGGAATATCATTTGATTGTACGCTTAGGAGTTTTCTGTGACCTAAGTCGAAAAAAAAACACAATTTCGAACTTTGAACAACTTTAAAGCAACCTTAATTACTAATTTTAAAAATACGAAAATTTACTTGATTAATAATTTGTTAGGCTTTCATGTTTTATCAACTCAACCCATCGCTATGAAATTTAGTATGCATACTTTTATAAGTATAATAAATAGGTAACTAAAATCGTGAAATAGTATATTTTCGAGAGACAAAAAATTTTATTCTAGACGGTTGTTCAGCTTTGAAACTCAGCTTAATAACATGAATATATTGTAACATGATGACTAATAGGATCCCAGACAAAAATATAATATTGCTAAAATAAATAATAGATGACAAAATTAATATTTACGCAAACGAAAAAAGGGCAAAAGTTATTTTGTATATTATTGCTTTCCTATAGCATTGACTATACCAACTCAACGCAAAATAAAGTTAAAACAAACCTCGAATACTGGCAACCCTAGAGGCAGCAACATCAACTGGTATTTATTTTAACTCATTTGCACCATACAATGTGCCTTCGAGTTCTTTATCGATCCCCATTACATCTCCCGTATTATTTACAACCTCGCACACATTGTGCGCTGTTATTTTTAGTAGTCGAAAACAATCTTTTTAGTGGTGGCCATTCTACTTTTACTGTAGTAATTAGTTCCCGTCGCCATTGTGCGGGAAGAAAGGGGAATTGTCGCCAGACTGTCGCTAATTTGGTTTCTTTGATAGTGTTGCCACTAAATAAGTGACAACTGTGAAAAGGACAATCGACTTTTGTGACGAGCTGCCGACGGAAGTGGACAATATTGAAAACCAAATGGCGGCAACTTTTCCAAAGTTTTTTTTGAAATAATACAATGTTGTTAAAAGAGACACAAATTTTTTATACTAACTTCAGTCAATCGGCAAATTAGTAGCTTCTTTGCATGTGCAATTGTGTTTTTCAGCTTTCCCGATTCTAGCTTTATAATTTACTATTAGTGGCAGTCGGTGAAGGAAAATAATCATTAATTTCATTCATGCTGACAGTGAGGTTTGATCTAATATTTACTTGCGTACATTAAAAGAAAACGACCGCCTAAATTAGCAACTATATGTATGCTATATGTAGAATAAAAATGTATCGATAATCAAAGTCAAATGAGCTTAAGAAAGTATTGTTATATTTTACCAATCCTTTGCCATAATAGATATTATTAAGTTGAATATTTATTTTGAGACAATACACTTTGTCATCTGTACCTATTTCGAAATTCCTTAAACACATCGTCAGGGTTACAAAAACGGATATACGTAAAGTATGTTACATCCCATAAAACACCGAAACAACGGAATAGGACCTAGGAAAGGATCCTGGGAATATCTTAAAAAAATTACACAGTAAAAACCGGCCAAGTGCGAGTTGGACTCGCGCACGAATGGTTCCGTACCATTATCTATAAAAAATCAAAGAAAAAAATCGTGTTTGTTGTATGGAAGACCCCTTAAATATATAATCTATTCTGATTTTTAACTCAATTTGTATTTGTTGTTATAGAGGCGATAGAAATACATCATCTGTGAAAGTTTCAACTGTCTAACTATCACGGTTCATAGATACAGCCTGGTGACAGACGCACAGACGGACAGACAGCGGAGTTTTAGTCATAAAATCCCGTTTTACCTTTTGGGTACGGAATTCTACAAATTAATGAAAACATTACCGCAAGCAAAAGTCAGTAAAGATATAAAACAGCACCCGTAGTCGAAATCGACTTACTTTATAATGCACGGCCTTGGCTCCTTGGATAGAAGATAACCGTTCAGACTCCTTTCGCAGTTGCTGTACGCCATGCCGAACCCAAGACCTCCTCCGATGACCATCGGCCATCGCCGGTAACCGCGCAGGAAGAAGCCACCGAACATACTGCCGAGTAGTAGACCCGCTGCTGTAATGATTGAATGCAAGCTGGTATAAAGGTATAGTATAAGAGCCGTGGAAGGTCATTCCGGGCGCTCGCCTTTAATTCTGTATACTCCAGGCGAACTTGAGTTCAAACCCCGGTGGCGGCACCAATAAACCATTTTCTTAGTTGTAATTTTAAGTGCTGATCTACCACGTACTCAGCGGCAAAGAAAAACATCGTGAGGAAACCTGCATATCTAATATGTGAAGTTCGTCAATCCACGCTGGGGCCACGTGGTGGACTACGCCTAATACCCTCTTTATAGAGAAGGCCTTTGCCCAGTAGTGGGACAAATTTAAAATAGGGTATTACTTCATAATGGTATAGCGCAGCGTCCTACATACAGATCTTTCTTGTTCCACTCACAAGGTTGTTCAACCACGTAGGTACCACCGCCCTACACGCAAAACTAGGGTTAAATAAAATAAGCCTAGCTTGTGATTCTGCTACCCTCTTTTTTCCCATTCGTTTCTTTCCCAAATCTTTAATGACCCTAAGCACTCCTACGTATTGGCCTATAATATCCATTATCCAAGACTAAACTTTATATGTTGTAGATATCCATAAGCGCCGGCTATACTAGACATCAGGTGAACCGTGAGCTTATTTGCCAATCTTCTTTATCCAAAAAATGGGATTTACATAGACATATTAAAAGCCAGCGTAAAATAAAGTTAGAAGTGCCAATGAATTTGTTAGTTTCTTATTTGTAATTTATGTGCTGAATTACCACGTGCTTGGCGGTGAATGAAAACAACGTGAGGAAACCTGCATATCTTATATGTGAAGTTCGCTAATCTAAGCTGGGGTCGCGTAGTAGACTGTGTTATACCCTTTGTTTAAAGGAAGTCTTTGCCCAGCAGTGGGACAATTTAAATAAAAGCTGTTACTTACTAAAAAAACGAGTATAAAGTCAACTAATAAACTGTTGAAAAAAGCTTTGGTAATTTTATATAACCACGGAGAAGATTTTCTCTGTGGTTGTATGATAAAATTATCATAACTACTGCTCTTTTGTGTGAGTAAGCTGTTACTTAGCAATCTACCACTGACACCTCTACGTACATAGAAAACTAAAACTTATAAATAAATTTGCTAATTAAAGCGCTTGTATTCCGTTATTGGTGTGAATCTACGTCGCAAAAGAAGTAAGTATACCAAATTACAAGTCAATCTGATCTATAGTTTTGGAAATATTGTGCACTTAATGAAATTCTAAAACATTCAAGATCTTTACCCGTTTTGACAGCGAAATCAGTGAAACAAGCGGAATATCTCTCTTCAAATCCCCTATCAGGTTTACTCATGCCTAATCCACACTACAAGATAACACTTTTACGCAATAACTCATGTCTGCTATGAAATATTAAAAAATATAAATAAGGTTTTTTAACATATAATATAGTAAATACTATACTTTTTCTGTTTAGTTGGAGTTTGGTTTATTTAATTGAGACACAAAACAAATTTTGAACACAAGTCGTTGACGTGTGTCAGTTGTTGTAGAAGGTTTAATTGTTTTATTGTGTCATGAAAGAAATGAGGTCACAAATAAGTGCATAAGCAGATGTAATTTTCTTGTTCTAGTATAAAATAATGAATTTTTTTTTTGATTATATTTTTTTTAGTTGCAACGCTTTCTTATTATTTTTTTTAATAAACGTAAGCATTTCTAAATACTACGAGCGCCAAAACCTGTTTATACGTTGGATTAAGATTAGTATTTAAAAAATTATCTTCTCTGGAAGAAGGGGATCAAATGTTATTTAGGCTACGCCCACGCAACTCTGTGGATGTTGTGTGTCCATTGGCGACGGGATCGCTTACAGGTTCCCCTTACAGGCACCTGATCCCGTGAACCGTATGCTCGCTTGCCAACCTTACTCTATAAAGAGAACTCACTGCATCCTATGCCTATATATAATTCTAAGCCAAATTGACTTTAATTTAATTAGGTAAATTTATTTTTGCAACAAACATTATTCTCATAACATTGACAAATAAAGAAAACCTAATTATATCTCTAGTAGACGGAACCCGTACGGCATAGTGTCAGACTGCATTTCTTCGCTATATGGTTATGGTTAAGTATAATTAACAAGAATAGAACCAGAATTCTAGTTATCAGTAGCAATAATAACTTAAGTTCAGGTATGCCGCGGATTTAACGTATTTATGACAATGATGCGAGTTCATATTCTATCGTAATAAACTCACTGAGATACGCGCTTCAGCCAGCTCTGATATAGCCTAGTGCAAAAATAAATAAATTATCCAACGTAATATTGTATTGGGAAAGTATGTTTGTTATTTCATTTGTTACTCTTTCATCTATTTTTACCTTTTAATTAGTCAACTGATCAATACAAAAATTACATGCACCTTATCAGGAGTGCAGAAAATAACACAGGGTGCTTTACATCCAGAAAAAAATACTGTTCCCTTGGGATGATGAATTTATTATACACCTCGTCCTAAAGACATCAATATATTTCAAGATATTACATAAAATAAAAAAAATTAAAAAGCACCAAAAAAAAAAGGAAAAAGAAAATCTATTGTATGGATAATTGAACATAAAAAATTTACAGTAAGGCCTGTAAAATGTCCTGGAAAAAATTTAGTATTGGCATAAAATTAAAGTTTATTACAAGTACAATGATCATTATATTTTACTTATCAATCTCTATTCCCAATTAAAGCTCAAAGACAGTGAACAAGCTACTAGAGATTAACAGGCTTTGTCGCCCTTGACAGTAATACCCAGACATAATTAAACGCTTAATTAATTATTTCATCCAATTGAATAACTACAGGTAATTAATTCAGATTAAATTACGTAAATATATAGATGTATAATCGTATATCTTCTACAGTGCATAGCATTAACGCTGATGATTTAATGTATATTTTTTTTTTATAAGCTGTTGAAGAATAATCATGTATGAACAAGGCCTCTTTTTTATAAATAATATGTATAAGTTTTGATTAATATACTAGCAATTTGAAATTCAACAAAAGTTTCTTAAATTACAATCTTCTTAAAAATTATTTTAAGCAGGTTCTATGTAGGTTTAATACATTTTTACCAAAGTTGACCAGCGAACAGATGGCACATGATGTTTGGACGAACCATGGACATAATTTCATATTAAACTAGTCGTTCGCCGCGAATTTGGACTTCGCGCCTATTTTATTTTATATTTATTTCAAAATTTCTTAGGCTACTGAACTGATTTTGATGCACAATAAACTTAAAAATTGTACTAATATTACCTATATATATTGCAAATTTCATTTAAATTGGAGAACCAGTTCGAGAGTTATTGAGGTACAAAAATATGTACATACATGAAATTAATTTTTGCTGTAATTGTAAACCGCACTCGCTACGCTCGCTCAGTCAGTAATGTTTTTGAAAAGGATCGAATAAACGCCTGAAGAAGTCAGCGTCCAGGGCGTTTCAATATTGCGCAAAGAAATATCGAAGGCGCCTTTTTAGTATGTTTATTATGAAGTTAAGTAATTTTGACTGAAATTTCTCCATTCATTTTTATAGAACAAATACTATTGCCTGATATATGATTACTGTACCACAGCTTCAGAACAATTAAAATCGGTAATGTAAGGGCCTCTCTATTATTCAATGTTAATAAACTATGCATAAGGTTTTCTTTAAAAATTTGGTAAAATCTTCAGATATGTTGGTACTTTAAATATCCATCCTATATAATATATATATGCTATTAAAACGATATCTGGGATATAATAAAACGTCTGTAACTATCAGCTGTATGTAACAGATCTTACTAAACTAATCAGGCCAGTCGGAGAAACCACATACGATACCAGCATTAAATAAAGTATGCCTGGACAGATGGCCTGATATGGCATGATACCCGATGGTAGCCTCAAAAGGTTACCAGATGGCCATTACCGTCTTCTTTGCCCACTCTTGCCTGATAAACTTGGACAGAATTCCAAAGCTGTATTGCACCCGCAACTCTTCGTATGTTGTGATGAGAGTGTCATGAGCCCCGAAATCACTTATAATCAGGCAAAAAATTTGTTCGCTTGCCAGACTCTGTCTATAAAAAAAACTCAGCGTTATTAATGAGTTCAAAAAACATTTTATACCAATACTTTTACATCACAAAAGTTAATCAGAAAGTACAGTACAATCAGTACAATCTGTCATGTACATGTGAACAGAACGAATAAAACCATATTTCTTTTTTTAAGGCTAGCACCTCTTTTTTCAACCTCTCGAATGTTGCACAATTCTAAGGGTCGCGGCGTTCACTTACTATCTCTACAAAAAAAATCTTAATGAAACGTTTACTTGGTACCAATACGTAAACCACATGACGCGATAAAGCTGGACATCGGATTACTTCAAACATTTTATCTAAATCTGGTTTCGCGAAATAAACGGAATTGTCGTATACCAACTACGACAATTCGTTTATATTTGCATATACTTTAAGCAAAGCCAGTGTGTACCAAAACACAACCCTGTTTAACATTCAACGCAGGTCCGTTCTGGATTGATTTGTACTTAATGGACACAGACTAATCCCGCAATAGACAAAGGGATTATTAGCCAGTCTACTGATATCAGAATAGGTATTCCGTAAGGTAGTGAGGCAACGGGGGCAATTATTGCGAAGGGGAGTTTCAATTGAAGATACAGATCTCAATGTTTAAAATTGTAAAGCCGCTTAATATTTTCTATAATCTTTATTAATGTTATGAATGTAAAAGGAAGAGTATTTTTGTTACACTTTCACATCCCATCCTATTCACGACTATTTAACTAATCATCATGAGATTAATAAAATATTAACATACTCGTACATATAGTCAAAGATGCGGAAAAGGATAGTATCCACCGTCCAAAAATAAATATCGTCCTTGGGATATCGAAAAATAACTTCGAGAAAGTCGTCTATCGTAACAACTTGCTTAAACGGTTTAAAGGGATAAATAGCAACATGATTCCTGGTATACAGAAAACTGAAGAGTAACCAAGTAATGGAGGAGGATTGTGAATCAAAAAGTAAAAAACTACATTAACGCAAGCAAAGTCGTAGGCAAAAAGTAGTTAGAAATTGTACCACAAGCTTCTCACTGACTTGCCCTTTTGTCTGCAATATAGCAATTTAATACAAAATCTAATATTATTGTTCGTAAAATCCTAAGGATTTAAGTATATTTCAAACTTCTCGAATTTATTAATACTATGACCGATTAAATCAACCATAACTAATATAAGAACAAATATATATGTTAGTAGATCAAGTCAAAAAACTATTATTAAAACCGAACTTAACGAACATTCAATACCGCTAACGAAATTGAATTATTCAATCAAATACAGCAATAGTAGACGCAACTGCTGGTCCTTTGAGCCGGATGCACCTTGCTGAGATTCGTAGCTCGAATCTCAGTTACCGTATTTCGACTGTGTGCATGTCTTATCAAAGCGGTTTCCAGGTAATGAATCAGGATTGACAGGCTTGATTAACTGCAATCCAAATTCAAATGTTATTACGGCTGCAGATGCTGAGGGATGTTCAATGTTGATTGGCGAATATTGTTTGAAAGCTACTAACTGATTAAAACATTTGACAATTATAATTTGCTGCTAAGGTTTGATTGAACTACAAATTCTAACTAATATAATAAATGTGAAATTCCGTTTGATTGTTGGTATATTTGTTACGATTTCATGTATTAATTCCTAAACCGATTGTCATAAAATTATGCACTATGTATGATGCTTTCTGAGGTATGGAAAAGGATAGAGGATACCTTAAATCCAGAAAAAAAAAGTGCTGTAAGTAAATTACATCTTAATGGTCGTTTTTTAATGTCCCTAATAAATTGTAATACTACAGTATTATAAAAATATTGTAATATAATTACAGGTATACTAAAAAAACCGTAGCCTACAACGGCAAAAATGATGAAGGAAAGGCCTAATACCAATCAACAACATTCACACATCTCTTGCTACACTTACTGATTGGGCTACTCACACAGATGGGGAGAGGAAGGTACCACCACACTGCACACAAGCCATCATAAAATAAAATATGTCTGGCGTAGGGTATGGCTATTCTTATACTATTCTTTTCCCACTTCTTTCCCTTCCAAATCCTTCCCATTCCCTTCAAAATCCCTCATTCCTACCCACTAACCTGTCCTCTGTGCTATACCAGGCTGGCAACGCACACGCAACTTTTCGGGTATTTTGGGTATCCATCGACAAAATGAATTGTCCTATGCGTGTTTTTGTAGGTATCTTACAGAATTCTCTTAGATATTTGTAGCTTTATATGCATATACGTGTTTGTTAAAAAACAAAGTAAATTTCACGCAAATATTAAAATATAGAAAACATATTAATGACCATTCATATTAAAAATTGAAACTTAATTAATATTCAATTCACGTATCTACACCCTTTTTCAATTTCTCGTCACGCATTTAATACGGAATATTTTTATTTTCAGTATGTTGAAAACTGAATTAATTTACTAAAGCACGTGTGCAAAAGTTTTTATTGCTTTTTTATGAGCAAAACTTAAAGTGCGTAAAAACTTATAGTAACTTATATTATAAATGTCAAAGTGAGTTCGTTCTTTTTGTAATAGTAATTAAACATTTTCGTTTGCAAATGCAACTATGGGCCAAAATTTCAAAAGGATTAAAGTAAAGAGTTTTAGGGACAACCCATTGTTTATTAATTTATATATGTTACGGATACTTTCGCGTACACAAGCCTTTTATTCCGGGTATGTCAACTTTATCAAAGTCTATAATAGCTGCAAACGGATGGACAGAAAGCTATTTGTATTTTCAAAGATAATAAAGTGAAATTGGGGTTGATTGCCTCCCCTGCGAAATATTGTCGTTGGGCATTATGCAAATGCGTTTACTGGCGATTGCATTGAAAGTATAATTTCGCTAATTGTTAATTTCGCCGTAAGCTGTTTACTGACGTCTCCGGCCTTAGATATATTAGTAGGATTACTTTATATTACTGTTACTAGGAGCTGCTTCAAAAGGTTTTGCCTAAGGCATAAGTATAAGAGCTTTTAAGTATACTTAAATATAATTTACTTAATCTTGCCTTCGGTTTTGTTTGCATGGAACATAAAATGGACGTAATAAAAAAAAAGAAATATTTTTAACCGACTTCAAAAAGGGAGGAGGTTTTTCAATTCGACCGTATATGTATTTTTTATGTATGTTTGTTCATCGTTTATGAACCGATATTAATGATTATTTTTTTGTTAGAAAGGAGATAGCCTAACTGTGTTTCCATAAAATTTTTATAAAAATCGGTTGAGCAGTTTGTTTTTGATATCAAAATAACGGAAAAGATATATCACGAAAGTACACTGTTAAAG
>DWHK01002084.1:0-10314 GCA_018247855.1 Graphium androcles
GGATAAGATTATATTAAGAATTTAATGGGCAAAGTAGTGGGACAAGAAGAGGATAGGAATGGCCATCCGGCAACCCTAAGAGCCATGCATACTTTATTTTATGCTGGTTCTATGAAGAGTCGTGGTACCCCCCCGTGCGAGCACGGCCGTAGAAGTGCAGCAAAAGCTGTATGAAGGATGTTATGCTCTACCACCTAGAAATATTATATACATAAACACACACACACATATACATATATATATATATATATATTCCTAATACCAGCTAGCATTGCTCGACTCCTAGAGGTTATAAAATGATGTTAGATTGTATAAGCCTTTCCCAAAATTGTGACGATCAAATAAAATACGATTTTTTGGAATCTAAGATAGTACTGGAGATCAGGGCGTATAAGCAAATAACAACTAAAATTTTGAGAATCAGTATACAAAATACGCATATTTCTTAATCACGATAAAATATGACGAAAATTAAATAGGGCGGTCGCATCCCCGTTAAAAAATATGAGAAAAAGTTTTTCTGCAAGTTTAACCAATAAATCAGAAAATAATTAACCTCATACAAAAATCTTACTTTTTTAATGTTACGACGTTTCTTGGCTAGGGTACCCCTCCACAACACCCCATAAGGAACTTCGTTCGAAAATATATAATTTTTTTTTTTCATTCGCTACAACTAATAATATAACAAGAATGTTCCCGGAATTTGTCAGTGGAATTAATTAATTCCAAGAACTTTATCTGGCACAGATATTAATTTAAGCTGATCATTAATTCAAATGGATGTTGGCTATAAAATTAACAAATTCAAATAAGCGACATCTAAACATTCATCATGGTAACAAATATGTTGGTGATATGTTGGCACCATGGTAAAAAATAAGCAAACTATTTAGATCTTAAGGGTAACAAAATACAACATAAGTTTATTTCGGTGCACGCACCCTGTCTTCTGTCCCTTTTTATTAGATGTGATTGTAATAGACTATGTTAAAAAGATCATCATTAGACTGTTAAGAGTGAAATAATCCATGATTAAACAATTTGGACCCGTATACAAATACAAGTATGAATAATACAGAATGGCTCCGCTGATTGAAGAAAAATGTGACAAAAATTGAGTCAATTTTTGTAACATTTTTCTTCAATTCAATTCAACAAAACTAAATTTTGTAAAAATAAAACTTATTAAAAGTAGATACCAATTATACACTTTTTAATTTGATTACCGCTGCATAAATCCATTTCATTAGATTATTTCACTGTGTCATATGAAAATCATAGCTAATATCAGTAGATGAACAATAAGGATAAGCGCGCACTGTGTTTTTTTTCCCCAGGGCTACAATATCGTAATGTGCAATAGTAAGTGTGAAAAAATCACCGATGAAATATCACGACGAACAAACACAATCACACATCTGATTGATCTTTAGTCGAGACACGTCAATGCGCCTCAGTGAACGCTTGCCCTAACCATGTTATATTTGGCATCAAGTTTTTGACTTTGTAATTACCGTATATTATTATGTTATTAGAACCTGATGATCGAATCAAGATACATTTACAATTTGTACTGAAAAATGTGTATCAAATTTAACTCAAGATAATTCAGACAAACCAATATTTACTTTATACTCCTAACACCATCTTTTTGAGGAGGATCAATATTTGTTGTATAAAATAAATTTAAACATTTACCATCAAACCGAACGTATAATCTGTAATTAAATTGTCATGTATTATCTACAATCAATGCTAACGACCACAGATTAAAAAAAAAAGAAAAACAATGGTGAGTGAGGGTGCAGACCAATTGGCGCCAAATGGCGGAGCACAGCGATACGGTTGAATCACGCGATCGATCCGTCCGGTATGCGTTAACAAACTTGTAAGCAAATATTGCACTAAATTAATTGAAGCGCACTGTTGACACTTTTTTGAAGCGCTTTTATTGGCTTAACATATATTTTTAGTTCACTACAATAATCGAGGTTAAGGGTTCGATTTCAGTAAAGTAATAATTTAACAGTAGTACAACGTTGACACGCAGTCTATATGAACTGACTTTAAATGTGCATAATTTCATTCTTATAAAGGAAATATATCAAATAACTTTATTATATACAAATGTTTACACGAATATTTATATTTTCATAGTACCAACAACGCTAAAGCCTGCATATTCTTCAGCAAGATTTGCAAAACTTCTAGAAAGAAGATACTCGTACGTATTTATGGACTCGTACGTATTTATGGACATCCGAGCCAAAGAGTTTGTTTTACGAACAGTGGCCTTTTCTTCGCTCGATTTGTGAAATGTTGTCTATTCCTTTACTTTTATTAAAATGAAAAATAGTCTTAAAGTATCCTCTTTTGATATTTTTTTCTTGCATTGCTCGTATGCTGCTTGAATTTAATAGTTAAAGTAAAATGAAAGAAAAGATTTCCTTCTCAGACGCAATTGTTATAACATTGATTTTCTTTTATTAAATACATACAGAATATTTATTAAGCTACCTAGTAACATAAAAAGGAAGTTTGTTAGACCTAAAAAGAAATGCCAGTAGATTTTAAGGAAATACTACATTGCAGTGAAGGGTGAGTGTGTGTTCTCAATACATCGTCAGCGGAGCAATTTTAAATGCATTTACTTGGGAAAAGCGGTTTTTTTTAGAAAATTGCGATGTTTTTGTGCAATTTGTTCTACATTTTTTCTGAGCTGTATTTTTAACGTTGAATTGATAACATAATTTTATAAGGCGGTTTTAAATGCATATTGCATTCAAGTTACAAATTTATGCAATTATTAATTATGTTATGTTTCATTGCAGAGAACATGAAGTATTCAGCAGAGAACAGAAACATTTTTGGGCATAGTATGCCACAGAGCCTTCGAATTAATTGTTTATAACCGACATTGGAAAATATTTTTTCCAATATCGGTTTTTCCAATGTCCTTTTGACATAAATATACTTGTTTCGATTATGATTTTGCCGAAAAAAAAACTAATCCGATTTGGTCCGGTCTTTCACTATTTGATTATTATATAGCATATTAATTTGGTAAGGTTTTGTGGTGGTTTTTTGGTGGTGAGCTGGAGCTCTTATGCTCCAGCTCAAGTCAGTTAAGTAACAAAGTCATTTATTTTTTAGATATGGCTGTCACACTGGTTTTTAAGATGATCTTTCAACGCTAAGTAGTTATTATTGCAATTAACCATCACAATTACAAACAAGACACTGAGCTAACCACGACTCTATTTACATATGTCTTTATGTAACTAACGAAGTGAACGTGTGTTCCCGCGTTGATACTAGTTGTAAACGCTTTACATGTCTCGAGGCTTAACAAACGCGCTGCTTTGGAATTAGTGCTCGGTTTTCTCAATTTAAAAGATTAACTTATCCGTAGCCGAAGTAAGGAGGAAGATGAACAATAATTTAGAGAAACTTTAATCGGTAATTATATAGCGTCTATGTATTTGTTGTACGGAAGTTGTTACCAAGATAAAAGAACTTAAATGAAATCAATAATTCATACTAAAAGTTTAAAATTTACGTTGCTATTCAATGCTGGATGCGGTTAAACGGAAGGAGGAAGTAGTGAAGAAGTGCCCCAGGCCAGAGGTGAAAACAGTATTCCATTTACGGCCAACTGGTGCTTTGTAAAGTTGCATACTATGACTGAATATATTGTTTCGTCTTGCAGGGGACATTGAGTTTATGTTTGAGCAACTTGGCTTTTCCATCCAAGTGATGGAGGAACGAAGAAATCGAAGTAATTGTACTTTATGTAATTATTTCCCAGTAGGGTTAGGACATAACGAGCCATAAATCCTAAAAAATAAGAACATCATTAAAAATGTGTCCCATTGGGCTATGGAAGTAAAAGAATCTTTTCTTTTATTTTTATAGCCCTAGTGCATCTGAAACTTTCTGCTTAAATATTTTTTTTTGACAATGCGTTTTGTCCTTTTTAAACTTAGACATAACTATAATGAGTTAATAAGTAACTGATACTAATTCAAAGCAAGGGGCATTGTTTTTCAATACCACAAAGTTCCTAAAGCTCTGAAGAAAAGGTACGTAATAATACGTTGGAGTAACGTAAATACGCATGTTTGTAAATGTCAGCAGGTAGCCAGATAAAGAAATAACCCTGCAGAAAGCACGGTTGTCCTGTCGAGACGGAGTTCATTAATTTACGTTAAAGAAGGATATTTTGGTGTTGGAAATTTTAACGATTTTATACTTCTATATATACCTTGGGCGATATAACTCATGAAGAATGATCAAGAAAATAATTATTATATTTTTATAATGTCAATATTGCTTTTGTGAAATAAACCGTATTTTAATTTTTAATAAATATTTAATAATCTGTAATGATTTGTCTTTTTCCATAGCGGCGTCAACTGTACAAACTTTTTATTAAATTATGTTCACAAAACTTTTCAACTTCGAAATTAGATATTAGGTTATGTAAGACTAAGAAAATATTACTTGAGAAAGATGCCAGCATTTATACTTTTATTTATCCTTTCAATTATGGTAAAATGAGGCTTTTGGAACAATTAATTGATATGAAAAGTTTGAGGAGCAGTTCAAAGCAATCTTAGGAAGACGCGAGATAAAGTTACATTTACAACTTCCTTGGGTGCCATCATGAATACAAGAACTTTGTAAAGCTCCGAAACGAAGTAGGTCTTTACAGTTATTTGACGAGAGCCGTCGCGTGCTGAAGATATATGACAGTTTAGATAAATTTTAACTTTAACGTAATAACAGAAGGTTCGAAATTACCGCGTGGCCAGGTTATGACGAAATATCAATCTCTTTTGACGATTCTGTGTCGAGATTGTTATCTCCTTAAAGTAACATGGACTTCCTTGTACTGGGAAATTGCTTTTTAAATCTGTAAATTAAGTTCTTGGAGATGGTAAAAAGTATCATCAAAGAAGATTAGTCGCTATGTTAATTTTATTACATCTCGAATTTTTAAAATTTAATTGAATTGGCGCTGATTTCATGCTCTGAAATAAATATGGTAAAAAAATTATGGTATTTATGTCACCTCAATTATTGTAATTTTACGTGAAATACTGTTACTTCACCTAGCACGACCAAGAACATAAGCGTTTTTTTTTATTTTAGCATATAAAATTTACAGTCCAAATTACTGTTGTTCAATTAAAATGGACGTTTACAGCCACATAAAAGAATGATCAAAGACTTTATGAAGGCTGCGGGAGTAACAGCGCCGTATAAACTCGCAATGACACAAAGACAGAGAGCAGGTTAAAAAGGATCGCAATGAATTCAACCGCATTCCTGTAATTACGTTTCTTTTGAACCACCGCCTGCTTTAGCTGAGCGGATTTCTCGCAAAGTGTTTCACTACAAGTCTCCGTTTATCGAAAAAAGCGACTAGATTAACGGTATTAAACTGCATACGGTAGTTTTCAACTAGTTGATGATGGAGGACCTGCCAACGATTGTTAGCACTTTCAAGTTTTTCTTGGAATAAAAGAAAGCGGCTCTACTTAGGGTTAACTATTTCATATTACAAATTTTTGCCTTACATTAGCCGAAAATGGAACTCAACAACGAGAAGCAGAAAGATACATGGTTGTTATTGGATTAGAAGATGAATGGGTGTTCAAATTATTATAAATTTCGTGGCCATTCTAAATTAAGATCGTTTAGATAGAGGCAGGCAACCAAGTTAGCCTCTAGTGTACACAAAATTCAGGTGCATGGTTAGCTTCAGTTAAAATGGTAGTCAATAACCACTAATTAAAAAGCCTTCAACTGAGAGACATATCAGTATGTGGCAGTTATTGTTTTTTAAAACATTTGCCAAAAAAATTATAATTTTCTCCAAATAGATGGCAACTCGATATGTTTACCGAAGAATGTGTAATTTAACGAAGATGAAGAAATTTATTAATAATATAGGTAAAAGTTACGAGAAAACATTTGGAGTTCTTTTCCCGGTTCTGTTTTTACCACGAAACTTCTAGGCGAAAAAACAAACTCTTGTTTGAAATCTGAAATTTATAGCAACCGTGAAATTGTTCATTCAAAAGTAAGGTTGCTCAACACGTAACTAAACTTAGTACAATTGATTTTAGTTGAAAATTGTTTTAATTTGGAATAAAATTCTATTAGTTAAGATTTCTTCCTGTAATTCAATAATATAGGCAAAAACTGACTTATTTTGGTGATACCGTAGTGTCAAGTAACAATTCAACCGAGCCAATTTTTAAGGGCAAAGGCTAGCAAGCAAGCAGATGATTCATCTCATGTTATGTAAATTTAGGATTGGGGGAAGGGAGGAGCGAGCGGAAAATGAAGAGAGTATAAAATGTTAAAATAGTTAACATAAAACACTAAATAAATTAAAATGTCTGTCTGTGTTTTTAAAACCAGACCAATAATTAACGCGACACAAGATTTTTAAACGACGTGTGACAATAATTCAAAGCCATAAATAATTTTACACTTTGGGCCATTTGCATCGAGTAGATTTCAAAGTTACTCAACGGACTTAACGGGAATACATATAATTTTTTTTAATTTATTCTTCAGAAAACAATTCTATTCCTTTGTATAAAAGTCATGTCAAGTAAGGAAATTTTCAGTGCTTTACAGTAATGTATGTATTACACGAAAATTCACATGTTCGGTAGACGTTAATATGTTTTAACGGCTATTAGTAGGTGTCGCTTCGGAGGAAGTTGTTCGTGTAAGATTATTGAAAGGTAAATGTAGACGTCGGATTTATTGGTATACGCCCTTATGACTAGCTTAAGGTGCGAGCTAAAATGTTTCAAAAATGATTATATAACAACATACTTAGACATATGTTGCTATTTGGTTATCAAAATAGTTTTAGTTTAAAAATTAGCGATAACATAATAAAAAATACAAAACAATTATATTTCTAGAAAAATTGATTAAACTAGGCTTACTAAAATTGTATAAGAAAAGTCAGGCATTTTATTATCAATATTTACAGTAAACGTCATATTCACGACTTTCTCATACGTAATTATATCGTATACGGCACTGCATGAAGTTGAGTTTATCTCTCTAATGCTTGACGCAATTTTATCCACAAATACTTTACCACATAAACATGGTACCACATAATCAATGCTGTTTTCGATAAAATTAGTTCGAGACGCTGCTTTCTTTGCGATAAAACAAAGCATACCGTAAACAGTAAAAGTATTTCTCGAACACGATATTTTCCCGTATCGACTTTATTTAGGCTATGTCTAAGTATATAATACATATTCTACTGTCTATACTTTTCTATGAATACTGGGAAAATATTGTACAAAGCAGGCAAATGGGGTCTCTTATTTTTCGATACTGGAAACACGAATTTGATAAATTTGACATGAAATGTTGACCGGGCAGTACCATCGCTGTTCTCAGTTGTGACAATCAATCTCTATAGAGTAAGTAACGTTCCTTAGATAAGGCACCAAGGCTTTACTTCGGTGAAAACATAATATGCGTTTTAAAACAATAAGCTTATGTTATATCGGAGAATTAATAGCAAAAGGGCGGTACCATTTCTTCCTTGAACGATGGCTTATAATCGATTTGTACGGGCAACACGCAAGCTTAATCCTTTTTTTAAGTACAAAGTTTATCCTGGTAACGATAAGTTACGTATGAGAACTGTAATTGTAGATATGTTCAGAATGTAGGCAAATACAATTTGTGAAAGATTTTTTACTGACTTATATTTATGTAATGTCTATGTACATATGAAGGAATGGTAAATACTTGCCAAAGCCGAAATAAAACCTTTATCGTATACTAGCTGCACCGCGCAACTTCATCTGCCTCATATAAGAGAGAATTTGAGAGATTAAGAGACCTTTTGCGATATTTTTCATTATTGCTCCGCTCCTATTGGTTACAGCGTGATGTTATATAGCCTAAAGCGTTTCTCGATGAATAGACTTTCTAACATTAAATGAAATTTCCAATTCGAACCAGTAGCACCAAAGATAAGCGCGTTCAACCAAACAAATTCTTCAGCTTTATAATGTTAGTATAGATAAATTCATCAATTATGAGTCGATAAGCTAAAACCATTTTAATAAATTTTATTAATGGGAAGGCATTAGTGGAGCTTATATTCTAATAACAACTGTTATGCGCTTTATTATATAAAATACAGCATATTTTTATATATTATAAGATTATGATTGCTACGTATAATAAATATAGAACGATGTAATACAGCAAAATAAATATTAAATAAAAATTAAATTGTAGTACTCCCGCCGTAAAACAATAAATGCTTTTTGTTTCAGCTAAGCCATATTTCTAGAAACAAGATTTTGTGTTTGTCGCTCGAACATTTTAACGCGTCGTAGGCAGAAAGAACATTGTTAGAGCCATGATTCAAAATTACATAAAATAGGAAAGGAAATTAAGGGTGCCTGTAAAAACGTCTGATTCACGGGCTAATAAAATAAAATCTCCATATTTCTCGCGCATTTAAAGCTCGAGCGGCAAACACGAGCGTAATGTTGTACAAACATAAAGTTATGTGCTGTGCTCTGCCGTCTTCCCTGCGTGTACCTTTCTAGGTATTAAAAAATGTGTTCTTAGTGAGCTTCTGAATCGCGAAATGATTAGCTATGATAATAATTTCAAATCAAGTATTTACAGTTCCGAAAATATTGGTAATGTTTATTATTTATACATCAAAACGTCCTCATAAACCTTCCCTTACGTTTTAGTGAATACTTTTTTGAATAACAACCAAATTTTTTTTATTATTGTAAAGTAGGTAAGCGAGCAAACCATGGACTCGTGATTCATGTGAGAGTTGCCAAGAGCGCTACCAGCATTTAAGGAAGGAATAGATCCTTGAAGGTCAAGTCATATTTATTTATTATTATTTCCTAACGACTTCTTTAATCCTTTTTTACCTTGAGTCTTTTTAAAAATGATTACAATTCAATAACAAAACAGTCTACCGGATTTAATATAATATTACAGATTTGCGAAATTGATCACATTGAGCACCGGTGACCCTATTACAGGTGGCCAAACTTGTAAGTATCCTTGCGTCCCATGGGATAAATATACAAAATGGTTCCGGTTTCCACACCATAATAAAGGTCCATGGAAGTTTTAGCAACCGTACAAGTTTTTATCTTTATGAGGATATTAATAGATGATCGAGCAATTTACAAGACGAGATAACTAACTGCTCATATACTTCCGAATCGTAAAAGACATCGAGAAGTATTGGCGTGTTAAGATAAGCATCCGTTCTCGCGAAGATTCGTAAATGTTCTTTAAAAAAGTATCTTAGCAAGACATGTCGGTTAAAAAAGCTCATGTCGCATAGACGAACATCAATAAATCATAGTAGTGTAAAAAAGAAAGAACTGCTTTTATGTTTTTTTTTGCTTTTGAAACAAAAACATTTTTATGTAGGTAAAGTTTACCACCGTCAAATTTTGACAATAATTTTTTTATCAAAAATTAGATTTATAAAAAAAATTAAACATCAGCATAACTTTTTTTTATTTCTAGTGCAATAAAACATATTCGTTCATCTATATATTTGTCAATATTTAAATGGCAATTCAGATATGTTATCGTTTTCTCTGATAGAAGAAAGCTAAATGCAGATATAACGTTCGATTTATCTTCAATTCTTATTTTTAAAGATAAGCCTAGCTCATTGTACATAACAGTGACCCTCCGTACATACCTCAGGATCAAAGGGCTGACTTGAATACAAATTTGAGAGCGCACTTCGTTTATCTTTTGCTGAGTTTTACGATTGCAACCATTCCTTCGCCTGTCGTAAACCGAAACAGTGGTAGTTTCTGGAAAATTGACCACAAAAATATAATGAATATTCCCTGTTTTCATTTGGGTACTTACGAATACTGTGAGGGTTAAAGCTCTTACATTTATTTTATTTTAATCTACACCGTGCATTAAAGAATTTTATTGACAAGACGATTTAGAATTTTATGTTTCGTACAATTTATTAATTGATAAATGTTTATCTGAAATTACTTAAATAGAATTGATATGTTATTCGTGAAAATATTTAATTTATTAGACCGCTCTTTTAATATTTTTATTTATCTTACTATTTGTAATTGTAGTGATGTTAAAACTTAACTTTAATTTGGAAGTACACGAAAACTTTATTAGAAAATTTTTTTATTACTGTGACTTATAAAAAAAAAGTAAAGTAACTGGCTATTTTCAAACTGCTGGGCTAAGGCCTCCTCTAGACAGAGGGCATAGCGT
>DWHK01002085.1:0-10313 GCA_018247855.1 Graphium androcles
AATAAACCGCGAAAAAATCCGTAAAGTTGTTTAATTTATAATGTCCAATATTCGCGTAAGTCTCAGAAATGTTATCAATATGAGAAACATTGTTATCCATAATAATAATATTTTAATATTGTTTTTTGTTTTGTAATATTTAAAAAAATATGTTTTTACAAAAGAGTTGTCTTATCAGTGAGAAGCTAAAAATATGACTAAAGCTTTCTTAAAACGAAATTTTTTAAGCGTTTTATAAAATGACTGGATCCCGTTTGCAACGGACCATTAATGTAGACGGGTTGTCAATTGCCTCTCGATCTTGTCTTTTACAATCTATGATTGAAGACATTAAATATCTTTCAAATGTGATATGTATTTCGCGAACTTTTTTTGAACAAAGCTACACCAATACCGATTTAACTACCTTTCCAAATCGTCGTCGGCAAAGTAAAGCCAATCTGACAGATACAGATAGTATCTAGATATATAATAGAAACCATGAATAATTTGAATTATTCCGGGAATAGATTATACAATCTATTAGATAGATGACCAGTTGGCGCAGTTGCTACACCGTTGGCCTCGGCGTCACAGGGTCCGATTCCCACCCGAAATAATTATTTGTATAGCCTACAAATAATTTATGTATGTAAATCGCCCTAGCAGCACAAGCCATAGAGCTTATAGTTAGGGCACCGTTAAAAAAAATAGAAGATACAATCTTTGACCTTAGTTATTTATTTAAAACAGATTTGCCCGTCTTGTGGAACAGTGCAGGTGTTATAAATGCAAGAGAATATGACAATATCGGGTTATGGTTTGTTGGATAACTAAAAATAATCGCTCTACTGAGCATGTGTGGTAATAGATATACAATAAACATTGTTTAAAGCAGTCGTACTCAGTTGTTCGTCAATAAAAACCGATGTTTGCATTGATCCGATTATGCTGTTGCGTAATTCAAACTCACGAAAGGTTTAAACCATGTATCAGCATAAATTGAGTAGCATCTTTAATCTTAGATTCGTACACAGAGATGCCAGAAGTAACGCAAGAGTCCAAGAACTGTTTACATAAAAATATTGTCCTCTGTAGTAACATGAAGCATCGACGGTTGTAAAATCCTGCCATTAAGCTATGGCATTCTACCTATACTGGCCGACAATAGTGTAACCGACAACCCACCAACGCGTTCTGGCTCACTCGAGCAGTGCTGCACGTCGCCTGGAAAGCATTAGCACGCCTTAAATTCTTCGGCTCTTTACCAGCTTTTTTACCGCTTAATTGGCTCTATTACCGCTTAAGATAACTGGTAGATATGTAAAGCATCTTCTTATATTCAGTCAATTTCCATCAGTCTGGTGGAAATTCTTCCAGTCTGGTAGATATATATGTAATATCTTCATATATATATCCACGAATTTTATATTCTTAGATGTATCCACGGCGTATTCGCCTTCGGAATGCTTTTGCTTTTTCCCCATGCCAAACCAGAATGTGTGCCTTTAAAAGGCTGTTTTACCATTCAAGAGATAACTTTAACAGCGAACAGCACCGAAATTCTTTTCCTTACCCATCCTAGATCTAGGTCAATCGGTAATTTTTACTTCGATTTGAATACTTTAGAGATTATTTCCACTTATATTTAGAATGACGTCGGTTGATTTTCAACCTTTCACGGCTTTCATTAGTATCCAAAGCTCGTGATATATTTTGTCGCAATCTTTGGAAAAACTAGAAGTGCGTACATTTTTATCAGCTAAGTTAACTTAAACATGTTTTCCCTCAGGATTATTACAAGAATACGATTTTAAATTTAGTTACTTACCTGTGCGTTTCGCTATCAAGTCTCCTAAAAGTTAATACAGTTCTTTAGGTATTCATTTGTTTACATGCCATTTACCTGTTCGTATTTTTCATTTTATTTATCAATTTGCGTATCCGATGCAGAAGCTTGTACTACCCATATACCTATAGTTAAACAAAGGTCAGGTTAACTATGGTAGTAGCTATATATTGATATTTCTTTTTGTACATTTATTTTCTAACCAATTTTTTTGGTTGAAATGCTAATCAGTTCACGTAAAATCAAAAATGGTTTAAAAACATTAAAAAAGGTAGGGGGGTAGTAACTTAGGATTGGAAAAGGAGTGGGAACAGAAGGTGTAGTAATGGTTATCCGGCAGCTTCACAAGCCAGGCATATTTTGTTCCGGCTTTTGGTGTGAGGCTGTGTTACCTCGTCGGTCGATGCATGATATGTGCAATAAAAGGGTGTACCACCTTAATTATACTTCTGTAATGTTTACACACACATTTACATTTTTGTAATGTTCTCATTTAAATATCGTTTTGTTTAATGATAGTTAAAATTTTTAGGATTGTTTCTTCGAAGGTTTAGTTAGAGTGACCTGTTGTCCTATCGAATACAACGGGAAACCAGGCGCCGAATCAAGCATCGCAACAAACCGCAGAACAAACTGGAGTCCGGAAGCACGGAAACAAGCATCGATACTGCCGTCAGGGTAGACTTTCTGGAAACGCTGAAAGTTGACATTTACAGGTCCAAAGGCACGGTGGCTGTTCTAACAATAATATATATTAATGAAACGAATGCGAAATTGTGTTTGTGTTTCCTTTTCGACGCGTTCACAATGCAATGCCCGTCAGTAACTGTATATACATGAAAATAGATTACTTACTAGAACAGGTGATAAGAGCATGAAAGTAGCAAGCAATTTAAATGTTTTGGGGGGAATTGTCATGCAGTAATGAGGTTAGCTTTAGTATTTTACCACTGTTTGATCACATTATGTAAAGTAAAGCATATACTATAATATTTGTTCATTAAAAAAAAATAAAGTTGTAAATAAAACTGTGAAAAATAATACATACGCTACTTATGATACCAGGTCCTCTCTTTACAGTTGCAGTGCAGCACTTCATAACCCATACGCATTTCATGATAATTATGGTAGCGCGAATTGGATTCGGTAACAAAGCACGAGAGTTCTGATTTCCTTACTTTTGTTCCGGGAGATAAGGTAGAAAACGTCTCTATTAACAGAGTAATGGGTCAAAATATGTACTAAAGAACCTGTTGAAACTATAGAATCGCTAAGGATTCTTAGACTTCTAGTTCAGTTTACAATTAACCTATATTACGCTATACCAATTGATTAAACCCAAGGCTAAACTCCGAAAGTGTAGGTGTAGTCGTTAGTACAAGCTGTTTTTCATACAGTCTGCTTAATGTGGCTCTGCTACGTGTTAACAAGTTAAGAAAATTCTATACGAAGAATACAAGGTTTTGTTTAAAAAAAGTTTTTGATAATTTATTATCTTCCTTATCCAACGACCACGAGGACAGAGTCGCAGATACAGCGAAATAATAAAATTTCTTGTCTTCTATAGTATTAGTATATTTGTTGGATTTATCAATACTAAACTTAACATTATCTTTCTATTATGCCTGAGATAAAACAAGAGCTTACATAATTTATTAATCTTTTCCTTTCCTTAAAGCCAAAGGAAAAGAATTAGCTTGTTCGCCCACTGAATATATTTTATGAAATAGAATACAAAGTTAAATATGGCACCCTTGATAGATCTTAAAGTATTTTTAAAACTGCCTTATTGGGTACGAAATGAAAGTCTTACTTAGAATTTTTATCAAACTTTTTGGAGCGCGATTATTACGATGATACACAGTCTCGAATAAAAGCAATAATCTAAACCAGATACGCTTAAGATTTTTACTTAATTTTATATACATGTCAAAGTTATTGCATTAGTTTTTGTTTTGTAAATTATATCTTACGCGCAGGATATATAATTATTTTTAAAAAGCAATTTTAAACACGGGAAAAATTTTGATTGAAGTTTCCCATTGCAAATAAGTGCACAATTTCACATTTTGCTTCGGACGTTTTTAAAACGTTGATTGTGTATCTAGTTTTTTTTTCATATTAATGCTTATAAGTAAACATATAGCTCCCGGATTATTTAAGTTAAATTTCATTGGTGCAACCCACTGTAATTATTTTCTCAGACACAATAAAATTTGCCTGTTTTGCTAACTTTATTATTTAGACAACATAAATTATATAAAATGTCTGTTATGTTACATAACTCTTTACCACACTTTTATCTTGAGAACCGCCTGTTTAGAACCACTCGCATAATATGTCACTTGTTTATGTAACGAGCTAAATGAGAACTACTAAACAAATCGTTTATAAATTAATAATAGGAATAAGTATGCATAAGTTATTAGATATCTGTTGTTAAATTATTCATGTGCAATTATAAAGTGTATTTTAACAATTCGTATTTCTGCTAGTCACATAGAATTTGATATTGCCGTGCTAACTTGACTCACAGTGGCAGTTCACTTGGTTCTTCATTTTTGTTTATTTGTGATATTTGATTTCACTTCATCGCTCGGTATCATCGTAGCATATCAAGGGTTTATTTTTTGTATATCCGTGCAAATGTAGCAACTAACAAATAAGCACCACTACTGCCCCCATGAAACCTTTTTGTTTAGTATTGTATAGTTGATATCGCAACTATTCTAGAATTTTTAGAATTTTATTCACGATAACTTTGTTTTTTTCCAGGTATATTATATGTATATATATAATGGTAACAAGAGTTTACATAAAAGAAATTCTTCTGCAAATGCCTAAGTCCAATATCACTCAAACCGATCGAACACGATCGGTTTAAGTTCTAAGTAGCAAATATTTGGTAGAATCTCTATTCTTATATATATAGACTTGTTGTGTATTGCTTAGTTATGTATTCGTCGAATATTTCCCCGTATAAGACGAACACAAATTACCAAATAAAACATCACTTCCGTGCCAAAATCATAATATTGTTATTATTTAATAATCTTTGGTGTTTACTGTCTTAAGCAAGTGTCGTTTATATGGTGAAACATGAGTAAGCTTAGGTAAAAACCTTAATGTCTTGTAATCAAACAACATAAAACTTTCATGAAATTGGTGTATGATTTTGAAGAATGATCAACACTCAGTATTTCAAAATGATGTAAACATAACTAGACGTTACAAGGTTGTATTAAAACGAAAAATTCTTTATTTTATTTTATGCTTTCAAATTATTTCGCATTAAAAATTTTACTCCTGAACATATCAATATGATAAGTTCACGGCAACTTAAGCCAAAGCACTTAAATTAAAAACCGTTAAATTAGAGAAAATCGGACTATCGACTACCATGCGGTATATAATCTAAACTTATAATATAAAGTGAAAAAATTTGATTGTGTGATTGTTAGTGTATTTGTTTGTATGTTTGTTTGTCACGATTTTATTTAAAAACTACTGAACCGAGTTTCTAAAATAGTTTACCTGTGTAAAGTAAAATAGGCGATTGTTGTTTCGAAAATGGAACATAAAATCAGATAATAAAATTTATATAGGGAATCAATCATTACTGACTGTTTCATATTTAGAGACGCTAGGCAACGAGTTTGTTGACTGTCCTTTAATTAAAATATGATACATAACAATCTTATAAAAATTCTTATGAACAATGTGTATGTGCAAAGAATTCTTTACGTGACGTGCCTATAAAAAATCACTACATGAAATGCATATGTGTATACCGACAAAGAATTCGAAACATGGTAACCACACTACAAAGTACGTATGAGAACTTATAGACTTTGAAAAATCAAATTGAAATATAATGGAAGGGTAAAACATCGAAACGCAACTCTGTATCGGAACATAGCCATTACGCCCAATCTTTTATCAGTTGTCGAAGAAATGTAAATCTAAAACTACATTAACTTAACCAGCGATACGACAAGATTCAACATCAAAAATAAAATCGTCATTCTTTCTGCCATATTTATGAACAATTGCACCGTCTACGCTCTCCAGATGACCCAAATAATAGGAGCTTCGATTAATATGTTATTATGTTAAATCTTTGCTGAAATCACTACCTTCATGTATGTGTGAATTACTACTCTTCAGAAAATATATAAGAGCTTCGTACTGTAATATGTAGGGTTGGAAAACTATGTCACGAACTAGTAAAATAAGGAATTTTGATAATAAATCTATATAGGGTGATTTCACATTCCCGAAGCGGATGTACGAATCTTTTCTTTTTGTTTAAACTTAATTGGGATTACTAGTGGTTCGCCTCAAAGTTGGCCCTCGAGAATACTTTGTTTGTTGAAAACTTTTCATATTTATTTAAATATCTTACAAACTACTAAACCGATTAGTAACTTAAACCAAACTTAAAAATTGTAGTAATATTACCTACATACATTCCAAATTTCATTTAAATTGGAACAATGGTTCAAGAGTTATCTATATACATACATGCAATGCGTTTTCGCCCCAACTGTAATTATAAACATCGCTCGCTTGGTTAATAATTATCGAAGATATTTTTTTTTCTATATTTTTTGTCTAATGTCAGATCCAAAAATGTCACATTTAACAATTCACATAATATTTAAAAAAAGAAATCGATTAATATATTAGATGTTTATGTGTCATGTCATTGTAATATGTAAAAAAAATGGTAATGTGTGTAATGGTTTTGTTTATAAATTTAATGTATTTCTAACACATATCCTATAAAAATATTATATGTATATTTGTCAGTCAAGAATGAGAAGATGAGATCGATTCACAAATTAATTTCAATACTTGTGTCGCTTCCTGTACACTGCGTGACACCAATGCGTACTTTTTCTTTTTGGGGAGATTTAAAACCTTTTTAAGAAATAGTCACGACTATGTAGTTACATTGGCCTTTTTGTTTTGATGATCGTGAACATCGGCCGCTTTTTGATTAAGTTTCTATTTATCTTAAATACAATTTACATAGTATATGGTGAATCTAAAGAAGAGGTTACTTATTTCCTATGGCCCAAAGTTCCAGAAAAATCAGAAGAAAATTGGATTTCTATTCTGCGTTAGTGATCAACGAGCCATTCCTATGTGCAAGAATGGTAAGAACGCCATACGAAATTTTCTTAGAATTGACATGACGCGAGACCATATTGCACGAGTGCCCGAAGGACCATGAATAAATCTATCGCTATTATTATATTATCAGTCATTAATGTATTGTGTTTTCCATGTCCAGATGAAAGGTCAATAGAAGGTCTAACAGGGTGGTATATGAACTAACACTTCTTAATCTCACACAAGTGACGACCTATATCTATTACAGATGATACGCCATGGAAAGGTTTTAAGTCGATCTCCCCGCATGATTCGATCACTCATCACTCAGCGTGATGGTCGTTAAAGTCAAATAGAATTCCTTGTTCTATGAAGGTTTTGCTGCAGCATGAAATCTGTTCCAATTTTTATATGGTTGATAAGTCATTCTGATTCGGCATCACCCCTTTTGAATTTGAAAAGACACGCAAAGTGCCGAGACAGACTGTGTATATATTGTAATGGAACTGTCCATGGTAATGCACGAGAATTTCCAAAGTCTTTAATTGGTTTCGTATATGGGGTAATATAGGGACAACTTTAAGGGGCAACTTCAGTTTCCTGATAACTGTAGAAAATTCTCATACAGTAAAATAATAATAATACTTAATAATAAATAATAATAAACTTTATTGATAAATTTACAGAATAAAATCGTTGAATCCCTGTATGCCGAACTACGAATTAAACCCGCATCTCAGGAATTAGTCCCTTACAATTAACAACTTTTAATTTATTAAGGATTTTTAGACTTTACTTTTAAGAATTAAGAACAAGGGTGTGAGTGTGCTTGCGTATGTGTCGTATTTTATACAGATAGGTTATATTCTGTATATGCTCACATACACATATTTAGTGCATAATAATTTTATATTTTCTCTTTAGGATATTGTTATCTTATTAATTGGAATATAAAATTAGTAACATCAGTAGATTTACTACAATTTTATAACACCAATATTGTAAACATTTCCTCGTAACCAGTTATACTCATGCTTGTAACAGGTTTTCTTCCCAATTCAAAATCCATTGTTAAAAGCCACTTTTTAATTTTTATTTTACATTTGAAATGTGTAGAATGCTGTTTATCTTATTATATAAAAACGGTGAAAGGGATATTTTGTAGGCTCTATGATAATAAACATTTTTCGTCTCCTTTATTTAAATCTATGCGATCTATATTTAACACCAATAAACACGGAGAACAAACTCGATAGACAATAAGCAAAAAAGTACAATGTAAGGCAACAAATTATTGTCAACAATTTGGATTAATTTTCAACATTACCACAAGCAACTCTCAGCACCAAATCACAAGAAGAATAATGAACCTAGATGAGAATTTAAGTTTAAGTGCAATTATAAGTACTAATTAATATCTCAGTTTATTTTATTACTTAAGGTGTAAAAAGCAAAGTTCATAGTATTTTAAATTACATTGGCGTTTAAGCCACAAGGCCTCTTGCGCGAGGCTCCGTACATCTGCATGGTTCGCCACTTTATAATGAATAATCTATATTTCATATAAAACTAAAATGGACTTTTAGACAATCACAAAATAATGGTCATTTAATAATTATTTTGACGCAAAATTACAAAAAACCGACTTCAAACGCCTTAAAACTGTACTGTCGTGACATATTTTTTCCGTTATTTTGATATAAAAAACAAACCACTTAACCGATTTTATATATATATTTATGGGACTATACTTAGGATATCTGCTTTCCAACAAAAAAAGAATCATCAAAATCGGTTCATAACCGACGGAGAAATCCGCGAAAACATATACTTGTTCGCGGCATAAAAGGATCGTTACTGAGCTAGTGAGAGTTAATTGTCACAATATAAAACTCGTGATATTGCGTATCAATTAACTCGCGTTCGTTTAGTATTATATACGTTATTCAAAGTCAACGCCAAAAATAATTTATTAAATGTTTTAATAACATTTCCAAAATTAGAATTTTGTAATTCTTTTTTTTATGTCCTCGCTAATTTCATTATATATCTTTAATGAATTACATTTTTTTTTGTTGCGGCCAGTCTACGTATACGGCTTCTTGAACATTACCACAAGCCTTTCTATGTAATACGGTGTCTCTTGTGGAGAAGGGATGTAATTTTTAACGAATATGTATAATACTTTTATGTACCTATAGTGACAACAAGGTTTCAGTACTAATGTCGCCAAAACAATTGCGCAACAACATGCGTGGACTCAAGTATTAAACTGACCGAACTGCCCGTTTCTGTAACGTAAATATCGTGTCTAGACCGGTCGTACGACGTACGAGGGTTGCCTTTTTTTTTAATTAAATATAAATAATCTTACAGATCCTTATAATTTATTGCTTTTTCCGAGATATTTAACACACTTTTGCATGCGTTCGAATCAGTTTTTAAAACATTTATTCCACTCCGGACTGGGGGTTGCCACAATGGCCGATTTGTACGTACGTCAACAGCTTCTTTACTTAATTTTGCGGATGATAAAGGAGTCATTAAGATTAAAGTCATGGCAGTACGGCGGGTGGTTTATAATATCGATATTTTGTTGTTTATTGGGCGGTGTGCGAGCGTGCATTGTCATGGTGCAGTATCATACGATGTCTTGAGTTGTTTTTACGAAAATATGTGATAACTTGTAACAAACAAACAGTGCTATACCCGTCAGCAATAACCGTCTTACGATCTTGTAGCACAATAGTGGCGACGTGACCACCCTTTGCCAAAAACGAAGCAAACCATTTTTTGGAAGTGTTTCGTGACTGTATGACTTTGGTGGGTTTAGGCTCATCGTGGAAGACCCAGACAATTGCTTGGATGCTGCTGCTTGGAATCTGGATCTTAAACATGTATTCAAGTTTGTCACCACTGACTATATCGTAAACATGTTTTGACTCTCCTCGGTTGAATCGCTGCAGAGTTTTGCGACACAATCTAACTTGGGCTGAAGATGATAGATCTGTAATTTAACTAAATGGCATAACTTGTTTTCAGGCTTTTTTGTTTCTTGTTATCAGGCTGTGTACGCGGATGGATATAATCGGGACGCAAATTAACAGATCTTGTCGTTCTACTGGTGCAGTGGAATCAGAGGGATGTTTTCTCTTTAAGTGTTTCGTTAAATTATCTGAACTGCCAGAAGTAACCGCAATCATTTCAGAACAATAATTTCATTTCCCTTTTTTCCCATCTTTCTCCTAGAAATGGTTCTAGAGTATGCTTTTCGTTTTAGAAGTTACATGCTTTTAGAATTCCAAATTATTAGAGTTATTTACAAAACTAAATATTACATAAATTTATTTACAAAACAGTCTAATGT
>DWHK01002086.1:0-10312 GCA_018247855.1 Graphium androcles
TTCGGTGGTGCGGACACGTGTCACGGATGGAGGAAGAGAGAGTAGCGAAGCGCATCTTCTACTCTGAACTTGAGGAGAGCAAGCGTAAACATGGCGGACAACTCCTTAGGTACAAAGATGTGCAGAAGCGCCATTTGAAAAGGTGCGACATAGTACCGGATCAAGCATCTGGCGGCGACCTGAAAGGAGAGCTGTAGTCAAATCAAAAGTTTTTGACTTTGAAGCTCAACGGCGCTCTGGCCTAGACTCTAAACGTGACGAGTTGAAAGCCCGTCCACCAGCGGCGATCAATTACACATATATCAATGGTATACTTTAGTGTCCGTATTGTGCAAGGTCCTTCACGCACAAAATAGGCTTTGTCAGTCACATTCGGGTACACGAGCGCTAGAATCTGAAGACCTGAAGCAGTCGCCGTGGCCGGATTCGGTCAAGGAGCTTATATATATGTCCATGGGCGACGGGATCACTTAACATTAAGTGAACCCTCTGCTCGCTTGCCAACCTTACCTATAAAAAAAATCCTTTCCCACTCAATAGTTTCCGACGATAGATAGATAGATAAACACTTTATTGCTCACATTAAAGTATGTATGTACTAAATTGTAAACTAAAACTTAATTTATTACCTAAATGTGGGCAAGGGCGGACTTATCACTAAAAGCAATCTTTTCCAGGCAGCCCTGTAGGACAGGAGAGGTAAAATAAATAGCAGGGTAACAATAAAAGTAAAAAATAAATAAATAAATATAAGCAAAAATTATTTATAATAAAGATTAATTACACATTTGAACAGATGCCTCTAATTAGATTCGAAATAAACATAAGCAATAAACACAAAAATATAAACTTACGTTATATATAAATATAATTACATATATATTGAACTTAGAAAAATATTCAATTTAGCAAGCGACTTTGTTCAGAAAACGGCTATATAGCTTCGATTTGAAAATAGTAAATGACTTTGACTCTCGAATATCTCGTGGTAGATTATGCCATAAGTGCGTAGCCTTCACAGCGAAAGAACTCCTAAAATAACCAGATTTAGTATTTGGCACATGAAGTACATTACCATACTCACACGGGTTTGGTCAGCACTCCGATAATGAAAACATTCTTTCAGATAGGTGGGAGTACGACGGTCAAAAAGAATGTTTACGGAAAGAAAAGAACATGCTCATCCCCACGGAGCCTGATGGGCAGCCAACCAAGCCTCTGTCGATACTCAGAAACGTGGTCGAACCTACGCAGTCCATACAAAAACTTAATGCAAACTTTTTGTAACCTATCTAATTTATTAAGATATTCCTCATTGAGATCGATTAAACAAACATCTGCATAATCAAGGACAGGTAGAAGTAAAGATTTCGGAAGCTCGATTTTTATCTTCATGGGAAGCAGGTTCTTCCAACGGTTAAGTGACCCTGCCGCGGCTATGAGCTTATAATTGAAAAGTGGCGAGACCAATTAAGGGTTGAGTCGAAATAGACACTCAAGTTCTTAGCAACATCGCTGCAAGATAACGTTACATCGTCAAATGTTATACTAGGAATATCATTATGATTAGGCCCTGTTAATCTGCTTCGATCTACCGATGACTATAATTTGCTTTGAGAAAGGGAGTGAGGAAGTTGATGAAAATGGAAAAAAGAAGAGGAGAAAAAACACCGCCCTATGGCACGCCGGCAGATATATCACAAAACCTAGATACACGATCATTAGCCCGTATATATTGCTGCCTTCCAAAAAGAAATTGATTGTGTAACCAATCCACCCACCCAGGATCTGAGAAGTGAAGCGCGCCTAAATCAAGTAAAGCTAAACAGTAAGTTGCTGATTAAACAGTGCGCCTGGCACATCGTTAGAAACCTTGGTTGGAGCAGTAACAGTACTATGCCCAAAGCGAAAACCAGATTGAAGAGGGCAGAGTAAACCATTGTACTTAATAAATATACTTAATTGTTGAAGGTCGAGGCGCTTAAGGACTTTTGATAGGAATAGGAGAATGGAAATAGGTCGAAAATGAGAGGATAACGTAGGACATTTCACTTTAGATATAGGGATAACTGCAGCTTTACGCCAACAGCTAGGAAATGTGCTAGAGCTGAGCTAGAAATTGAAAATATGGCAAAGGGTAGGGAGTATAACAGATGAACTAAGAATAATCATTATCCGACTAATACCATAAACACCCCCAGCAGGATTATAATGGTTTTCTTAACTTATTTAATAAGAAATAATAAAAACTAAAGGGGGCTCCACTATTAGCAATGTGTTTCTTTTTGCTTGCTCGATCATAGTGTGTATTTACAAATAATAAAAACAAAATTAAATAATAAATTAAAGGGGGGCCACCATACAAGTGTTGAATTTTATATTGTAGGATGGTACCGAACTCTTTGCGTGCTAATCCGATTCGCACTTGGCCGGTTCTATTTCTGGATAAAATGTACCCTTATATATTATATAACCTTTTCTATACCATGAGAATATGTATGCAAAACTTCATGATCAACAAGTCAAAATCGCAGCGATTGAGAAGTTAAGAACCAACAAGCACACTAATGATTGTTTTCAATATAGATACTAGTTAGGATTAAATTTTTAAATATTAAAAGCGTTGAGTAAAAATAACATCAAATGTTACTAGTGATTTACAGTCACAAAATATTAGATGCGATTATTTAAAATTTAAACCGACTCGTCGCTTTTGCTCTCTTGCTAAAATTGGATTTCGGCGAATATCTCGCGGGATAGACGGCGTGTCGGATACGTCGTGAAAGTGTACGGATGAAAATACTTAGGGTTTTATTTGTTGCATTAAGGAATGCTTGCTTTCGAGAAAGTGCTAAATCGGCTTTCGACTTTTCCTACTTTGACGGCGTAGGAGTTTTGAAATTTTATGTACTACCTGAGTTTAAAAAAATCTAACATAAAAAACCAGCTTACTTTTTAATAATATTCTAATACTACTTTAGTTACATATATATTTATAAGAATATGACATACAAAATTCTTTTTGTGCATTTTTTATACTTTAAACCGATATGATACCGAGCGAAATATCAGCAATGCAATTCCCGAGATATCGGTATTCCCTGTAAACGCCTTGTCCACCGTAAATATAGCTATGGCTGATTTGTATATTACCATTTGCATACAATTGATACTTTCTGGAAAGTTCATCTGTCGGGTTAAGATAGCGCATACCTTAACATTGGCGTGCCAAGTTTTCTAATGAACGCCACAGAGGAGATCCTTAAGGAAGATATTTTTATGAGAAATATAAAATTTATTTTATAGATTTAATATTTTAATAAAATATTTCGATTGACGAAACAATTTTGATCTGGGGTTAAAAACTAAGAAATTCATAGAAATGTTTTTTTATATTTTAAATAAAATATACAGTTATTGGTAATTTGAAAACCAAAATGTTACATTTCTATTCTTTCTTAGTTCTAAATAATTGTGTTAGAAATATTTCTCGGTTTTCCGTCAAACCGTTCATAACCAACAAGAGAATTGCAGAACCAAAACATAAATACAGACATGATTGTATGTTATTTTAGAAACTTGGGCAACCTGAGAATAGGTCAATGAGCCGCTACCAACTTTCCGCAATACATAACAGCATAGAGTTATTACCTATTGCTCTTAAAACACGCAAACTGCGGAATTGTTATCACCGGGACCGGTGTTTACGGTATCAGGAACAATACCGGGATAAAGGTGGAAAATACAATTTAAGAGGACGATACGAGTATAACAAGATACGGTACGGTGGATGGAGTTAGTTTAATAACGTAATATTTAATTTGGTCGAAAACTCAAATGAGGTAGCCAACCTAATGGCATTAAAACCGTTACGAAATCTTTGCTGACTTCGATGTAGGGGCGGAGTTAGGGGAGAAAGTAGGCGGGCATGGAGTTCTGGATATTTGACACCGGACAAAACATAGAAATTCTACTAGTTCTTTCTATTCTGTTGTGGTAATAAATTGGTTTTACGTTCCACTCGGTAACACAAGCTGTAATTATGAATAAAGATTTAAGAGGAAAATAAGAAGACAGTTCCAGGTAGAAGAGCATAACAACTATACACTTGCCACTTATTAGGTCGCACGGCCATCAACATCTCGCACACAAAGCCACGGTAAAACAAAGTATGCCTGACTTGAGCGGTTGCTGGATGATCATTACTATCCTTATTTTTTTCACTCCCTTCCCTTCCCATCACAAATAAAATCCTAAATGTTCCTAGCTCCTCCGACCCAATAATGTTCTATTCAGTCCAAGGCTGACAATAGCAGCAATAGAAATACACATTCTGTGAACATATCAAGCATTTACTTGTTGCTATTATAAACATCGAGCAAAAAAGTCAAACACATTTCTAGTAGGGGAGCCCTCTATAGATTTTAATTTTTTGATTATTTGTTGTTATAGCAGCTAGAAATACACATTCTGTGAACATTTTGGACTGTCTACCTATTACGGATCATGAGATACGGACGAACTGGCGGTTAGAAGGACGGACAACGGAGGCTTAGTAACAGAGTCCCATTACCCTTCGGATACGAACCCTAAAAATGAGCTCAAAACTCCGACAAATAACCCCTTTAGTACAGAGATACAATAACTTAACAGAGTTGGTTCAGCGGGAACGCGGGGCGCGTTTCGGTATGCAGTGTTAGTGTTTTCATCACTCCTTGCGAATGCAGTGACGCAACTATTGAGTAAGTGTCAAACGTGGGGCACGTGCTGAGTCGCCCCATTGTTCGGCTGTAGGCATTTTTGCTCTATTTCAAGTGCTATTCTTGGAGTGAACGTGTTACGATTCTTAAAATTTAAAGATTAGACACATAATAATAAATTACTTGGTGGGTAGGAAGGTCTTTATATTTCTGATTTAGATTTCGAGGAAAATTGTGATATTACGCGATTCAACACAAGTAATTGTTGATTTTTTTTCAATGAGCATGGCACCCCTCAGAGGCAAAATCGTGGTATATATGTTATGGGTGCTACAATTTTGTATGATGACAAATAAAATGATTTTTATTAAATTATAACCTTCTTATAAATCTTACCTAAATCTATAAAAAATGTCATTGAAGAACATAGAGTGTGGCAGAAATTTTACGACTTTAGTTTAAAAAAAAAAAGCGTGCGTGCGCGCCAAAACCCAATCCGAGCGCAGTATCATTTGTCAAAAAGAACGTGCGCCAGCTGAAAGCAACACGGTCGATTATGGAGCCAACGTTTGCACAACGCCAATGCCAAAACTAACAGACCCTATCGCGGCACTTGATTTATTAAAAAGTTTATCCCATTGTTTTCGTTGACGGAGACTACGTAGTTATGTGCACTAGATAATAATGGCAATTTATTGAAGTAGGTTGCCACCTTGCGAGATAAAGTTCGTAAGCTAACAAAAAATGATTCAATAGTGTACGCTTTGTAAAAAAATATGGAAAAATTAATTTCATTACTTCTATTTTAATTAAGTGCGTGTTTGGTTGATTGATTTATTGTTTATTTACAACATTAATTTATTTACCACAATTTTACGTATATGCATGATGCATTCTAATGTCTATCTATCATAATAGCCGAGGACATTTTTACAGGGTCAAAATTAATTTTATTATTTACTTTATTATATGATTCAGTAAATAAATAGTAAAGACGAGAGTTAAATTCAAATTAAAGTTATTTACTAGATTCTCACAAAATACTGTGTGCATGTTTTCGTAACTTAAAGCACACAAATAAGTTATTCAAAAATCGTGTTTGACGAACTTCTTTACTCGAATCACTTAAAACGATAACTACGCTTGATGTAATAACGGAAAAATATTTACCAAATAGCGGGATCGGTTGGAGTTCACGAGTCGTGTGGACAAACACGAGAGAACCATGTTAAGCAAATGTTTTCGTTCAAAAAGGTACAGAGATGAATGTAGCTCATAAATAAATGTGCCAAGGGGTTATTTTGACGATAAAAAACAATGCACAAGAAAATGCGAGAGGGCTGAAGAAATCTGCATTTATTTGGCTGCAAGCGCAGTCCAAACCCATAATTCGGTGGCAGCAGCCGAATGGATGATAGCTACTATTACACCGATCAGAGAAAGGGCGAGTTTTGAGAGATCGTGTTGCCCAGACAGTATTTTCAAAATGGCCGCCAGGACGCCCGATAGCCGTCGCACTTTGAATGATCGCCCCAACGCATCGAGGCCGCCTAATTGCTACCGAAAATAATTATGGAAGATTCCAGATAGTGGACCTTGATAATTGAACTATATTACGTGGCCAGCTATGTGGGTGGTGAAGAATTTTTAGCCCCAGGTACTTCCACAGCCTATACATTAAACTTCACGGCTGAATTTGGTGATATTTCTCGTACCGTACCTCAACAGAATAAATCGTAATTAATAACAAAATTTTTCAAACACGTTTAAGAAGATCTTCACAATGATCTCATCATCAGTCATCACAGATTTATATACTACTTTAATAACTTACAGATTCTCCAAATTCTTTTATACTTCTACGATGATAGTCAAACGTGTGTGAATGCGTGCTTCCCATGTGTGCCTATACGGATTGGGTGCATGTACATGTCTGTATGTATACGATTATAATGCAGGGTTTTTATTAAATCAACGTCAGGAGTCCATTAAAGATGGGCCCGGCGCGGAGCGAGGCCATCAATCAATCGCGAGATACGGACGCAAACGAGCCACTACGAAAAGACCCTAATTCTGGACACAGCTAGCTTCATTCTACGAATGGTATTGTATGATTTCTGTGGTGTACAATAAATATTTTATATCTCTTCTAGAACGAATGTTCTTTTGATAATCAAATGGTAAAGAAGGTAGAAAAAATCTACTATGCTTATCTTTGGAACATCAATCTGGTTTGAAAAATTCTTTTTGTTTTTGAGAGCCTAACTTTAAAAATGTTTTAGGCTATTTCCCGTCACGCATAGTATATTTAGGGTACAGCTAGATATAAAAAAAATATTTTAACATTTAAAATTCCATAATAAAGCCGAATTAAATTCTTCAACTTCATCATTTACAATTTTTATCCGGAACCCTTTTTCAATATGCTCTCAACAAACATTATAGCAAGGAACCCTAAACTTCAATATTGTTTTTAATATGTCTCTGTAATGGAAGGATATAACGCAGCGGCGTTCGGACGCGGCGCATTAATTTCCTGTCGCTGAGGGTTGGATATTAATTTTGGGCTCCAATAAAAAGAGTCCTTTTAAATTCAGCTACAATGTAGCGGTGAAGCGTAGCGAACAATTACAGGTCGGAGAAAAGAACGACCCGAGTAATGGATACACGTAATTTGTCGTGCGCCAGCGGCCCTCAAAGTTTTGACACTTCCAATAAGAATGTTAATTATTAACAACCAATGGCGTATCGGATTTATTAATACGGACATTTATCAATATTTTTCTGCAACACTTATATCACTGCTGCTCTTTTTCTTATTAATAACAAAATTTATTTCAAGCTGTTGCCCGCAAAATTTCCTTTTGCAATCTTTTTACCAGAAATATCAATATTAAATGTAGAATTTGTAGTGATGGAAAAAATATCTCACGAGAACTGTCAAATTGAATGTCACATAACGACGCCTAAAGTCCATATCGAACTATCTGGAGATTTAAAAAAATAATCATTTTTCATGCTATATTTCATACATTTTCTTACATACAAACCTTGACATGACAATTACAAACACAAGTAAAAAGAATTAACTAAATACATATGGACATTTCTTTATTCGTTAATCAATTCAGTTTAATTATATAGATTTTATATTTTCCATAACGAATTTCAAGAATTTTGTAACAGGTAGCTAACTACTAAGAATTATTTTTATAAGACGAGTAAGACAAAATTGCTATTTGATATAGAATGGGCGGTTTTAACACCGCCGTTCCATTCCATTCCTGCTTCTGAATGTAACACTCTTGTTACCTATAGGTATATATATGTACATAAACCAACCAACAACTTATATGTGATATCGATGCTAAGTGCTAAGGCATTATAGGTACTAGAAAAGGAAATTTTATGTAAAATATTACTTGTAACAAGAAAAAATTATAACAAAGAGTATTGAATTGAACCTAACTGAAAGATACACATCGTAACATAAGAAACAAATAAGTTTTTAAAAAATATTTCACTTTGTAACACAATTCGTATAAGTTATGCCGTATTATCCTTTATTTGGTATTCGTATCAAAATTTCAATATAAGCCGGCCCAACCGATGTTTTTTATCTGTGCACCGTCATAGTCGCCCTCAACCCTTTTAAAGGCATTATCTAGGCAATGTCGAAAGGCGATTAGGCGACGAGAAACACAAAAAAAGACAGCTTTTCGAGGCGTAAAAAATAAGGAGCGGGTGGGAAGCGTTTGAAACGTTACCGCCACGAATTTATTACTCGCAAGTCCTTCCCTCATGTAGAGGGCGTAATTGTATAGATTTATGAACTCACTACTGGGGATCAGTAGGCGGAACGGATCGGATTTAATTGCGTTTATTTTGATTGCTTCCAAGACGATCGTGGTGGATCTTGGGGTATTTACATCATCTATAGTTGGAGTAATCCCCTTGGGTTTACTTTATTGTAAGAGTTACTCCAGCGTTTTGCTTAATATAATAAATCCATATGTCTTTATATGTATATCTTGGTATTAAACAACAACATTTGTTTCAATAAATGACTACCTGTGGCCCATGATTTTTGATTTTATCAGCGCGGAGTTTGACTTAGTCTATAAATAAGTCACACTTTTCTGACTTAAGATTCTTGCAGTAGTTTAATAATAATAATATTTCTTTAGTTTGTTTGTAGAACACCCTTAAAATAGTGGAGAGACATTGGCATCATTTAATAGTTAACGTGAACATATATATACATCATACATACCACAATGTTAGAGCCAAGCAGTTTACAGAAGATAGACGGAAAATAAAAGTATATAATTTAGCGTTGGGGACCTAGGTAGACAAAATCTAGTCCTTATACGTATCTTCTTTTCTATCCAATGATTCAATTAAAATTTCTTATCATGTGGTTATCTACTGGCCCGGTGTGTATATGAGGTGAATCGCTTGCATCAGTTAAGGTACTCATGTAAGTGCCTTCACCCATCCGTATATCGAAAACTATTGTCCATGCAAGCTCCGTAAAGGATAAGTCCTTGTCCTTGAAATTCTTTTGGACCACAGCCGGGCCTGACGCGGGCTCCCTGCCGCTCCGTCACGCTCCACGGACCCCGGCCGAGACGCGTATCAGATAAAATCGGACGTCGTGAGTGATCCCCAAATGCAATGCCACACGGGAAGCTCATCTCGGGTAATCAGTTACTGGCAGCCTGTGGTTTTACAACAAACAATATGTTTACGATGTTTTCATTACCACGTTTATTTGAAAGACTTATGATATAATATCACTGAACATTTTAGAAGCAAAGTTATGACTATCACAACATAATTTAATTCATTTGATCCAAAAGAGTTCAGTTAAGTATTTATTGTATTAGAAGTCAAATACACAATTTATGTTTATTACATGACGGTTTTTTTTGCGATTCCCGCATACATAACTAAAATATTTAGTGTCGTAACAAGATGTTTAATGCAGTCAGTTAAAATTGAACAATATTTCAAATAGATACAATGATTTTATCATGCATTTCGGTGGTAAGTTATTCTAACTAACCGAAAATTTAAAAAAGAAACATATTTCATTAATATTTTTAAGCAGTATGTTTTTTATAAGATCAAAAACACATTCACTGAATCAACAAAAGTATTTGTTCAATTTATATCCCAGTTAAATGAGAAACGAATTAAAATCTTATATTCTTTGGGTGTAAAAAACACTGTTATCTTATAGTCCCATTTTAGCTTGAATAGAAAAAACAAAACTACGACGAGGATCTAATTTATTTTCGTACAGCTTTTGAAAGCTGTAGCTATTTTTGGTAAACACGTAAAGTGCCGTCGATTTTCTTGCGCCGACCCATAAACCTCTTTGGGCCTTTTTATTGGCCGCGAATGATCCAGATCCTTCGGGGCAATGCATGGAATTGATGCGACCTCTGTTTAACGAGCGCAATTCGTGCTTCCAATTGTGTCAGGACTAAATTAACCTGACCGCCCTGGATTCGCTATAATGACGGAGCGTTGGACTCAATTTGCATTGCATTGGAGCTATATCATTCACTACATCTTGATATTTTAAAGTGGAAGGATTAGAGTAC
>DWHK01002087.1:0-10312 GCA_018247855.1 Graphium androcles
AGGTTAGAGCAATACGGGCTGATCACCCGATTACCTGTCGGATGACCATGTAAGAAATCGGTCCTGCTTGTCAAGAACACCTTTGACAGCTGTTAATGGAAGTCAGTGCCTTCAAATATCCACAAGTAATTCATCCTTTGAATTCAGTTTATCCCTTTGGGTTGCGGAGGTCAGATGCCAGTCGCTCCGTGTAAAAACTGATATTTAATTAATATTTGCTTGGATTAGAAGCCGACCGCAAATAATTTGGAAATAAGGCTAGAAAGGAAAAGAGTATTTAAGAAGGGGAAACTAGGCATAATTTATTTTATACTAGTTTTGTATGGTGATGGTAACACTGATATCAAGAGCTGTATCTGTATATTGTGCTCAACCACCTGGAAGAATGTCATCTATTTATAAAATCCATAGTAACTGTGTACAAAATGTTATTAATAGCAAAAATAATGAGCAAATCAGGCGTTGTTTGTTATTTTTACCTGGATATTTAATTATCGACTACAACTCGTTGTCTATATTAAAAAGATAACATCAGAAGAATTGTGGAACGCGGGAAGTCAAACGCCAAAGTCTTCAAAGAGATAACTTAGAATATCTCTTAGATGGTATTTAATAATAATAATTTATAAACACATATATTACAGGAAATATTTTCAAGTATAAAATATTTTCTTTAGAACTATGCACTAAATTTATGAAAATCATTTAAGTTTTGTTAGACGCTTAATGTTATCTTTCAAATTGATATCACAATATATTCGAGAGCCGTGGCTGATTGTGACAGTATCTTCAACTTTATATACAGTTTTGACAGTTGTTTAGTTAATTAGATTTCGAATTTTGATATGCTAAATTTAAAAAGCAATCGAAAATTTCCACGAATAATTAAGATTTTCTCAATATTGGTTGATTAGAATAAACCAAACTTTAAAGCATTGATATACAAAAAACTCTATATAAACAGTCTCAAACAAAAGTAAAAATAAATTAATTTTATTATATTAAAATAAACTTGTAAAATATGACTGTTGCTCAAATTTATTTCAATAAAAATACTACTTCCACAAAGAGACTTTACATAAATATGGAGTTTTGATGTTCTCTGTGTATATTTTTTAAGTTTGTTTGGGCGTAGTATTATTGTTTAAAAATCCTATTTATATTAGTTTCTAAAGGGGTAATAATTATGTAAATACGCTTAAAGTAAAGCAGAAAAATGTCTTTGCCGAATTTTTAAACTTAAATTAAAAGGCGATCAAATTAGGTTATTTTATAGCGAAAAATAATCGTTCTTTATTTAATTATTTTTTTAAGTTCTGATGTCATGAAACCGGATATATATTCATTTAAAAGAAAGAAAACAAATTTAAATCGTTGAATGTTTTTTCTAAAATTATCTCTTCTCGTAATCTGCTGCTCTATCATCAAACGATTACATTGTCGTTCACATTAAATAAAGATAGAAAACAGATTAAAAATTAATAAGTGATACTTCCACTGAATCGGCTACCAATCGGTTTATTAAATATTGAAAACGAGATCAGTTAAATTAATTACTTTTTCATTGTACATCACCGACGTTGTGACAAAAATGCTGTCGTGTGATGGGTCTACGGCGCTACGGTGCTACGGCGCTACGGGCTACGGCCGTAGAGGTGGGGGGTCCCGAGTGGGCGGTTCTAGAGCCAGCCCTCGAGTTGTGGCTCGCGAATTGGTATCACCGCGCCGTCGGTAGACGGAAAACGCCTCTAGTGTCGCTCCGACCGCCGAGCGAAGAAGACGTGTCGTCCGCGTAACGAAGTTGCGAACGGTGTTCCGTGCTGGTGTTTGTGTGTGACATGTTGGGAGGAACAGGTGCGCCCCGCTAGGTCATGTCGCGAAGGAAACAGAGCAACCCTAAGCCCCTGAAACGTAAGTTGAATAAACGGAAAAACACGACGATCTAAGTTATTTTTTAAAAAATAAAGTTAAACAGTTACTCGCACTCTTCCGAACTTTGTTTTGCGATATTGACAGATAACTTCATGTTTGATTGTACGAATTAAAAACAACTGTGTTGAGTGCAGTAATTAAGGATAATAGGTGGAAAGTTTTGCGTTTTAACGAAATATATTAACTTTTTCATTTAATACGTATGGGCATGATTGCATTATTATTCGAACTGGTGCGACCACGAATGCGACTAAAGGAAACTGTATTGTGGAAGATCAGACAAGCAGATGTGATTAACACTTAGGGGCATATAAGGAGATTAAAGACAATATTGTTTTAATGATGTGACATAAATAATTACATTCATTTGCAATTGTTATTTAGTACTTTCAGTACTATGCAAAGTTGTAATAAAAACATAGTTTATATTATATGCATGATTCTTATAAGAAATACTTATAAGAAGTGTGTATGAAAGTCATACAAGATGGATAATAGTTGTATTGATGGTAGTAGTTTATTTACCGATGGAAACCAACTTTTTTTTATTATTAATATTAAACCATTAGACACAAGTTTAATTAAATAAGATGTAGTACTGATGTTTAACTAATGCATTCATACTTTTATCTCTCATATTTGAACCTGAAAATTTACCACTATTCCACATTTTAATCAGCGCTCCATCGGGCTTACATGTTTTAAGTTTCAAAATTTAACCAAAAATTGTTTTGAATCAAATCAACACTATCAATCTTCATATACAATTTCTTTAATCGTTTTTCACTATAATAATTCTTTTATTTTTCTGTTCAGTCTTTGAAAATTAAAAGTAAGTCGTTTAAAAGAGCACAATTAAATATATTTTGTACTAATTATTTTTACAGTTTTTTTTAATTTTTAACATTAGTTACAAACACTAAGTCGGCATAGTGTTGCCGTAACTCAGAAAACAAAGTGTGTGCAATAATAAAACCCAATCTAGATCGAACATAAACACCCGATACAGAATGGCTGTTAACAATTTTAAAAGTGAAAGTTCCACAGCTGATAAGCGCCAGATAAAGTTTCATGTCATGTATATCGAGTTTTTGTAATTATCTGGAACGAATGTTTATTTATTTGATCAATGTGGACTTCACAATTGTCAATTAGTTAGGCGTGGCACAAGGGTTTCAAGTGGGACCGGTTTTATTTGTAGATCATTTATCATTTTTTTTCGCTAGAGCTGTCATTCCAAAAGTTTGCATTATCTTTTATCTTAGTTAAAAACGTATTGTAAATTGTAGAAATCCTTAATACAAGTAAATTTATAAGAACCAAAATTTGTCAAGTTAGTCGTCGGGTCTACTTTCGTGTAAAATATAACTTAATATATTTTATAATTCGCAGATAATAATTTCATTGCCCATTTTATTAGTGTTAGTAATATTTATTCTGTAGTTAGTAGTATAGGCCAATGCTTTACAGACAGGTGATCGCGTGTTTGTTTCGTGGCAGGGAAGGGAACTTTTAAATAGATTAAGTAAGATGATACATGCATTGGATAAGCATTTTTGAAGTTGGTCCTGTGCCTAATCTCTTTCCGATCATGGTTGATAAATATTCTATCGGGCGATGAGGGTAAACGTAATAAAATACACTTGTGCACTATAATATCTCCCTCGCAGTTATTCGATAGCTTGAAGACCGGCCGTCGTGGTCATAACTCTGAGAGATCTTTGTTTTACTTCTTGCGCATTTGTGTTGAAACGGATTATAAATTAACTACATTAACTACTAACATTTCTACAGTATCGACGATGACAGCATATCGCCATCTTCACTCAGAGTGGCTTGCTCGAGTCAGATATTGAAATTTTGTTTATAAGAACAAATCAAAGCGCGGGCGGGTTCATTAAACCGTTATCTCTGTATTAATGTATTCTTTGATTGTTTATTTATCAATGTCGCGACGATACGTTAACGTTAATATCGTTAATTATAGTTGTGGAAATGTCCCACCGACGAGACACTTGTCTGAAGAATTCTCAAAAACCCTGGACGCATACCACTGCGTCCTGCAAAGGGGATTTTAATTCGGTTAGTTAAGAACTATCTTGCCTAACCGAATTAAAATCTCCTTTGGAAATAATATTCTTCTTCCAAATACTTGCTTTATTATAATCAAATATACTTAAACAACTAAAATAGACTATCAAATGCAAGTATTTACAGTGGTATGCGTTGTATAATTTTGTACGGAGGTTATTTTTAGTTGTGTCTATTGCGTCACCCTTTATTTTAACATTGATACGGGCAACTCCTTGTACATATTTAACCGTATACCTGTATGTTAATAGTTTACTCCATAGAGGTTCTTATTACTATATACTATGTGGCAAGATTTTAGAGGTCTTATTTTTGAGAGAGGGGGTTTTATTTTTTACGAAGCCATCATGCTGTCATGACTATTGTGCCAGCGTGATGTTTGGTCAGAATTTTGTAAGCTGATTTGTTTGAACTTTATGTCAAACAGTATATCTAAATTTTCATTTACATTAAAATCTCGATAAGTTTACTTCTTTTAATCATATTTTTTGTCTATTAAAGTTTATTTACTCTTTATATTTCATTATCTATTATTTTTACTTTCACCATATGTTTTCAAAATATTTAATTATAGAAGTCAAAAGCGTTTAGCTATGAAACAAGAACCGAACTGTACAAAGCTTAACTAAATTAAACATTCTAAAAATTTTTAACTATCCATGCTATCAATCTATCTATATATTTATATATATATTTATATCTATCTGTGTCTATTTATATTTATCAATATTTTTCTATATCTATCCATATCTATCTTTATCTATCATACTTTAATGCAAGAAAAGCACTCGATGATGCGTGTTACAATCAAGAAATGTCAGCCGCTACTGAACTTATTTGCATATGCATAAAATGGTCACAGGCCCTTAATGGCCTGCCTATCTTCTACTGGAATAAGCGTAATTTTATTTGAACCGTTTAACTATCTAATGACTGATAGTATTATCTTTCAATTTGACGTTAGTTATGTGACAATATGCAAAATATATTTAATTAAAAAAAAACTATAGATACAATAACTAGAAACTTAATATCGATTTTATTAATAAAAATCGTTTATTTTTACAAATATAATCAAATGATAAAAAACCTTTTATTTATTCAAAAGCATGTTTAAACGTGTTTAATTTTGTTTTTGTTACTACAAATACATTTACTAAAGCTTGCATTGTTGAGTGATCAAGTAACTCTAACATATGTTTGGGAATTCATCCAACTATTCTACCTTACTACTATGTTTAAATCGTGAATAACTTGACAAATTAAATACACCAGCACCATTCCAACTCTGTACATGTCAACGTATGAACGTAACGCCTTATACTGGTGTATTGGCCAGTTGGCATCTTTTGTCTTAGATGCACGGAGACCAAAGGGGGGACGGCTCAAAACTTGCGGCGACGATGTTTGCCCAGAGAGGCACAGATAATGCATGAACTAACTGTGCGGTATCGCGGAGCAAACCACAGATAAGGGCGCATTTGTATAAAAACTGTAACGTTATTTTATAAATACTGACGCGTATCAAAGTATGACTCCATGTAGAGTCTGTGATTATAATGCAATATCAAGTTTTTATTATATACGCTTAGCGGTCTAGCATTTGTTTGAACTTCGCATTATTTCCACAAATCCTTTGGCCTAGTTTATGTTGCAGCTTGTATTTGTTATACCTCCAAGTTCGAAGTGTTAAAAATATTTTTTTTGTTGAGGATCAAATTTTCGTCCAGCTGGAATTCAATCATTCCCATGAGACACTTGTCTGAAGAATTCTCAAAAACCTTGGACGCAGACTACTACTGTTAAAAATATTTTTTTTGTTGAGGATCAAATTTTCGTTCAGCTTGAATTCAATAATTCAGCAAGAACAATGCCATGGCCAATATAAACTAAAAAGTCCTCCTTGCCGAATTTCGGCCACGGCGGCCGATCAGTATTATTTTCACCCATTCGGGTGATCAGCCCGCATTGCCTTAACCCAACTAACAAACAATAATTAACAACTATAAACAATAATACAAAGTCATTGTTCACCCGCGGGATTCAAACTCACGACTTCCAGCTTGTATGCAAGGCTCTGTACTTATACCCTAGGCCAAGGAAGCAGTTACATTATATTTTTAATTTTTTAAAACGCTACTCTAACTATAAGCGATTTACATACATAAATTCCACACATACAGACACACCAAGATTCATAACAATTATTTGTAGGCCTAATAAATAACTATTTTGGGTGGGAATCAAACCCACGATCTGCGACAAGCGGTCATCTAAGTTATGATCATGATTGATATCATTAATACGTGAATCTCAATCATTTTAATTTTGCAACAGTCACAATTCTTACCTAATTTTCCTTCCAGCTTTGGCATTTTTCACTTTTCATGTACCCTTTTTTAAGCCTGTTTATGTTTATGTGCAATAATATATGTTCCCATTTAACTCCTAAAACATTCACATTTTTTTTTTATTTTCTTAAAGGAATTACAATTTTTTTAAGTGTTTGGTGTATTGGTATTTGGTGTATTTCGTCGGTGATAGTTCTTAGATAGGTGTTACCGTGTTAGTTCGCTAGAGGACGCTGTTTATTTATTTATCTATATTCACCGCAGGTTCTTATTTTTGAATTCAAATAAATTTTTTATTGGACGTGTTGTGCTGACAACTGCTATAATGTTCATGTTCTACTTATAAAAAAACGCTTTATGGCGTTTTTATAACTTAATGTTTATTAGTATTAAAATGAGTATTATACTATTATCTCATTTACTACTGGGCGTGGGACAGTCGTCATCAATAATTCGTGCAATAAAACGCTGGCAACACCGCTTACGAACCGGAGACTAGCTAAGTGACTTCATATCGTTAATTCGGGGTTACGCTTTATTACCTATAGATCTACAGCTGTCTCAAAATCGTATAATTTTTTTGTCACGCTAAATATATTAAGTGTAAACGTTTGTTTACATATAAAAAGTAATTTACATCTATTTTATAGACTGGAACAAAGTCTTTTTTAAGATTTTTTTTAAATTATTGTTATTATTCTGATAAAAAACATTTAAAAAACTCTAAAGGTATTAAAGTCTAGTAATAGTAAAATACTAGCAACATTCAATAAACTGATTTATTGCTATCCGTAAGACTTGGTAAAACTATCGTGTCATGCCAGTTGAAAATGTCAATCTCTAACAATTTGAAGCTCATCGACACACGGAATTCGAAAAAATATTAATAAAGATATTGGCACAATTTTGGCAACATTGACAATAATCTAATAACTTAATTTTTCCGAATTTACAGATAATAATACATTTGGGAAATGCAATCAACACTTGTGTCAAATTTTGGCGCCAACTGGCAAACGCCGAATAACTATTTATAATTATAAAATAAAACAATCAGTCCCGATCAAATATAAATGAGATCGTTAGCTTCTAATCGTCGCATAACGTTGAAATATAAATATAACAAAATTATTCAAAACAATTCAGCGTCGCCCTACCTCCTATCTCTTGAATATCTATTAAATGGTATCTTAATTTGTTAAGAATGCTTAATCTATAAAACAGAAACCAGTCGGGGCAGTTCGCTTGTATTCGACTCTAATGTGTGTGTATGTGTGTTCATAAATAATGTATGGGATAAATATATTAGTGCCGTTACTGGAGCGATTAAACTTTTTAATGCGATTATAAAAATCCATGTTAAATATTGATTGGTTGATTGAATTGAGCATATATGTTGTAATAGCGTCAAAAAGTTATCCGGCTGTTGAATGATACTTTTTTTTAATGTTAGGTTGTACTAAGTTCGTATATGTGAGTGCCGATATTATATATCATCGATATACTTTGTATTACTTTGAAGAAAACTTTGATTGATGTCTTTGAAGACCAGATGGCGCAGTGGCTAAAATGTTAGCTGCGCCGTCACTGGTCGTGGGTTCGATTCCCACCCGGGGCAAATATTTGTATGACCTACAAATAGTTGTTTCGGATGCGGGTGTTTGGGTCTGTGTAATTTATGTTTGTAAAACGCCCTTGTAACACAAGCCTAGAGCTTATAATAAGGGCAGCGTTTTAATTATAATTAAAAAAAAAAAAGAAAAAAAATGTTGGTATATAATAATCAAAGTCAGGGTTAAGTTACAATGCAATGATAATAAGGAAAGTGAGGAACCCAGTTTTACATTCATTTTTCACATTTTTCTCTACAAATTATTAACATTACACCTAACTGTTACATACTAGCGGCCCGTCTGGCTTCTCACGGGTGGACATAAGTTTTTTGTATATATATTTATATAGCCTATGTTACTCTAGGGGAAAATAGCTTTCCAATGGTGAAAGAATTTTTGAAATCGACACAGTAGTTTTTGAGTTTATTCATTACGAACATACACACACACAAAAATACAAATCTGTCCTCTTTATTAGTGTAGATTTACTAAAAGACAAATCTATGTATATTTAGGTAGGTCCCCAGATGGTTTAGAAGGAGTTTGGATGTGATAAATGGCGCTATTATTGCTTGTCAAAGTTCGGGCAGAAATGTCTGCCAATTCTCCGACCATGTGCCAGCCTTGTCGTGGAGGAGAGATTAAATGGCCGTATGTACTGAGGTCCTTCGTCTTACTGCCGCTTACTTAGGGTGTTTTCGCTCTTCAAAGAGGCCGCGTAGGAAGACGCGCTCGTAGTTCCGGAGCGCCTAGCCTCGACGGAAAAGGCCGTTGTCCCCGAAGTGAGGATACTTTAACAGCCAGCGCTGGTGCAGTGGCGGAAGTGTGCGAAAGCATTCACGCGAACCCGCCGATATGCGACGACATGGAACACCGTGAAGGTATTAGTGGGTGAGAGTCGGTAGACACGTTAAAAAAAGGAAACGTATGCCAGGTCATAAAAAAAAACGTTTTCGGCGTCAGCATTAATTGTCAACCGATCTTCTAACATGATAGGCGCAACGTGCTCAGGCTCTTCCACAAATGACATGGTCATTTTCTTTGACGAATTTCGTCAGCGCATGACTTTTGTCGCCTTTGGCTTAGTCTGAAAGACCCGAACAGTCGATTGCTACGTTGAACCTAGATCATAAACATTAAAACATTTTCTTTACCCCTAATGTTCTCCGTGTGCTTCATTTATCCTCGGAAATTAAACCGCTGCTAAATGGTATCTACATACTATAACACTTACAATTTTTTGACTATCCGTATCTAAGGCATCGAAGCTAAGATCAGATTTGTTACACTGGGCTGGATGCCTTTATTTCACGGTTTGTTACCTGAAGATCTTAAACGATTAGATGCCGCATAGTGTTTAATGGACTCTTGGGTCATAGCTAAGGATATAGCTACACCAAATAGCCATAACATCACTGGTATGTCCAAGACTAGGGAGACTATGTTGAAATTCTGAATAGCAGTTCTGCAGTCCCGAGATACACGCCTTACCTGTGATATTCTTACTACCACAACGAAATAGTAACTTTGACAAGATGTTACAATTAAATTATTCATAAATCTAACGCAATTCTTCTATTTATATTTATCTTCTATTTATATTTATTAATTTTCAAATAGTCGCAGAAGGTTTCTTAACGACAACAAAAAGTTTAAACGGTTAGGCTGCCTAAAAAAAGAAGAAATATAAAGAAAAAAGAAGACATAAAATCTATTTATACACTTTTAAAAAAAATCATCTATTCCCGACTTCCTCAAAATATAACTTATTTGCACCAAATTTACTCTTAATCTGAATGTTATTCTATTTCTAATAGTTTATTTCAAGCTTTCAGCTGATTCATGAAATAAACAATTTAAATATCGATATCGATGCTCTGCGAACATCACTACACGTGTTTTATCGTTGCCCAAACTGGGCAGCCGTACCGAAGATGTCTCATTGGCAAACTAAACACGTATCAATCAGTTTTTACTTAGCGGAGTCCAAAGAAAAATACTTTCGGGGGCTTTGTTTTGATAATGGCCGCCATATCATTAACAGTGGACTTATAGTTATTTACGAGGCTCAGATTTCATTAAAGTAATGCCAAACGTAATTGCAACGGATACCTGTTGTTATTATCTTCATGATATTAATGCGTGAGGCAAAAATGTTGAAAATGGGTTTCACCAATATTGCGTGGACGGTGAAGTATGAAATTTGGCTTTTTCAGTTTGTATAGAGACGGAGTGCAGAAGTCTAATATTATAAAAGTAACAGCCTATTTTCAAATTGTCCCACTGCTGGGCAAAGGCCTCCTCTAGATTGAGGGTATAGGGCAG
>DWHK01002088.1:0-10312 GCA_018247855.1 Graphium androcles
GCTATGCTTTGTGAAATCTTAGGTAATTATTTTTGGTTTTTTCAATATCTTTATTGTTATTTATATAAAAAATGAGAAATCAAACTGAGTAGCAAAATGATGCGTTTTCATCATCTAAAACATGTATCAAACATGTTGTATATGATGAAATCCATAATTATGCAGCAAAACAATCCTGGCACATGTACAAACAATGTTCGTTGCACAGTTACTTTGCACATCTGTTGCACCCTCTTTTTTTCTTGAATGGACATACTGCGTATATACCTTCTGGATCTTAGGGTACATTTTGATAATCTGATGGCACAAACTGGGCGATTTGGTTTCTCAGAAGTTTCTGCAAAGCGTTTACGCCGGATCTTCTAATGATATGTGATCTAGTCATCGCCAGAGCAATTTCTTTCAGAAATGTTCGTCTCAATAATAACTGGCCAGTATTTTCTTTGTATATTATCTGATTTTTTTGCCAGCAATATTCAGAATTGAGAAAAATAATCTTGCCCACCTGCGAGTTATTTTAGCCGTCGAATATTCTTCTTTCATTTGATCAACGACGTCAAATCCTCCTTTAGTCCCATTGTATAATGTTATAATTTCTAGTTTTTGAGCAGCACCGATGGTTTGGTCGATCTTCTTGTTACCGTGCAATGTTGACAATAGTAGAATCATTTTTTTTTTGCTTTTTATTAGGCACGTAGGATATTAGAACCTTCTTTTCACAAAATCCGACCTTTTTTACTTAGGTCGTCTCTATCTTCGTGGTCTAGAAAGAAAACTGGTATTGCTTTTATGTGTTTCTTTGAAGCTTTTTTTTCGTTGATTCCAGCTCATCGGCAAGAGGAATAGATGTAAATTATTTATCCATCGTTATATTTCGGCCAGTATTTAGAATATTTTTGGATAATCTTTTCACCAAAGCGCTTGGAATATTGTCAACGCTGATTATCCCTCTGATCGTTTACTGGAATGCACTTCCAAGTTGCCGATGTAAAATGATTTTGAATCAACTAGAGCGTATAGAGTTTGTTAGCCATGTACACACGGAATTTTCTTTTTGCCATCTGTCTCCTCTTCCAATCAGGCATGTATTTGGTCGTCTTGTTTATTTATTTAGCGCGATGTTTATCTGAAAAGATATAAAATATACTCGGCAATATAAAACAAAAACACAACGCCCAATAATTAATCAAAAGTAACTAAAAATACAATATAATGCAATGTTTACATAAAAGTAATACTATAAGCAATGAAAACTAATAAGAACAGTAAAAACCAAGACCCATAAACTTTATTTACGTGATTAGTCGCACAGTGAGCAATTTTTACCGCCAAACCGGACACAATTCCGATTACTTTTGTCTGCTGCGGGCATCCGCGCACTGAATTTATTCTTATTTCCAAAACAAGGAAGTGAGGTACGCGGGGGCAGCTACTCGGACGCTTGACCTTAAGAAATGCATAGTGTCCAAAATACCAGGAATATAGTGCCACGGGTGCAAAATGCTCATAGCGCGAGCACTCTAGGGTTAATGATATTTTCCCGAAGAACAATGATTTATTTTATACACGAGCAGAGCTCATCTATGTAGGTTATGTTTCTGCACTCTTCCCTAAACTTTTTTACTTGTTGAAGCTATTTGAACATTATTATTTGTATATCATGTTTTTCCGTAAACAATACTCCTTTTTTTAAATAATCGGTTAGTATTACTTGATTGTTTCGTCTTTAACTTTTCTGCAATCAGTACTTTGACCTTCTCAGACGACTGCACGTCTGCTACCGAAGATATTCACTTACAAACACAAACGTAGCAACTCGTTGGCATATGCCAACACACATTGAAAGCAAATTTAGGAGGGCCGCGCCATGTTATCTTAGTTTATCTATACAATATGTTGATTTTAAAGGAACTCATTGAAATTTCTTTTGTGTGTACATGACTATTTCGTTATTTTATCTTTTTTGCATGCAATCATGAATAAAAATGTTATTTTTTGTCGCAAGATTCTCACTGCGTTCTGTCATACGCTGCGCATAATTCGTCCCAACGTGGCTCCCGGCTTCTGCTACGCTTGGCTCGAAATGATCGCACACCGCGCCTTCATCAACCGAGTGCTTGCCGTCACTCCTCAGCAGAAGGTATCTCTCAACTCCCAGATATATGTAGCATACTAGGTTCTTTTAATTTTATTTTTTGTTGGTTTTCATTATTTTTTATATTTTTAATTTGGATCTGCTCTTATGAATTATAATGTTCAATGTAAAGTAATAATTTATGGATATCCTTTAAATGTAAAATAAATATGCCTTCTTAGAAGATATTTTAGAGACAAATTTATCCTAATGTTGAACTAATTTTTTAAATACTAATAAACAATAAATTGTTGCAACATTATCTGTAGATTATAAATATTTAATTTAAAAAAGCAAAGTGACTGTTAGACCTAATAGCTTTAAATTTTTCTTTATTTACATTATTTTATTTAGTTACTAACATTTAGTTGTAGCATTTGCAACTGTACCATTTACTATGTGTTACTAACGTTTCTTTTTGCAGCTATTGCTACATATATTGACACAAACATTGCCTTAAAGTTTTCCCATTGTTTCGCCCAGGGCTGGGGAATGTATTCAACGCTGCTCATAGACCTGTTCAAATTCCTGGATCCATTCTTAAGGAACACGGAACTAGCGGCTCCCGTCATGACGCTATATAAGGGCACGCTCAAGTTGCTTCTTGTACTGCTTCACGATTTCCCCGAGTTCCTTTGCGACTATCACACTGGCTTTTGCGACGAGATACCCCCCAACTGCATACAAATGCGAAACCTGATACTGTCGGCGTTCCCGCGGAATATGCGCCTGCCGGACCCCTTCACGCCTAATTTGAAGGTGGACCTATTGGCCGAGATCGCGCTCCCCCCGCGCGCGGTTGTCAACTACACGACCTTAATACCTACCTCGCAATTCAAGAAGGACCTCGACAATTATCTCAAAGCTAGAGCGCCGGTCACCTTCCTCTCAGAGCTAAGAGGCAACATGCAGGTATGTCAGCGGCAAGGCCAAAGCCAAGAGCCACACGGAGCATCCTACTAACACAACCACATTCGTAATTTCGGAATACCGTCAAGAAGTCAGCTTTTCCGAGGCTCACTCGTAGACTACATTTAATTTAACACTCATCAAATCCACTGTATGCTAAAGGTGTTGGAATGCAAAGTCATAACATTAACACGAGGCAGTTCGCAGGGTTTTTGTTACATATATCTTTTTTATTATTAGTGAAATTCTTTGTTTTGTGTAAAAATATGGTATATGGAATAACTGAAAACGGAGGTAAGTGGAATTAATTTAATAACCGACATAGGATTAATTTTTATACAGGTGAGTTTTTTTTATACTATTTGCCTAGTACTATTTATTACCTGATATGTTTTTTCTTAATTTCGATTGTATCATGCATAAATTTGGATTTTTTGGTAAGTGTCTTTAAGGTAAAATTGACATACATACACATGACAATACTATAAAAATAGTGTACCAAGACTTAAACCACACCAAATTCTGTTGGTGGTCAACTGTGTGCCTCTACTAACATTATTAAAGTAGCATGTTTTTGCGAAGATCACTCGGTATAACTATAACCTATCACTATATATCACTTTAGGCGATTAGCCTTAAATTTAGTATTCTTGTATATAAATCAGGATCATCTCTAGGCCCAACCACGTATGCGTAGAAATTAACTAGAATTATTCATGCAAATGCACTATCAATGCTCGTAATAGTTTAATTATTGCTCAATTTGTTTAAATGATATCATTTATTATTATCAGATGCAGTGTATGCGTATGCATATTCTTTCTTCTAAACATAATGTAAAATAATTTTATCTTATTTTTAATTTATTTTTATTAAATCATGGGAATGTTTCAATTTCATGTTTCATTCATTCCATGGACATTTTAAACATGTCGGCAGATTAATTTTGTTCAGGGATAGATTCAATAGACTATTAATAAATATAAACAACGCAGAAATGTTGCCGACTTTTCAAAGAACAGTCCCCTCTTTTTATCCAAAAAAATGCACTAATGTGGTAGAAAAAGAACGCGCCGGTCATGTGAGTTTTCATGGCCGTCTGCCGGATTGTCACGTCCAATAGAACTCCTTCCACTTTTCATGTTAACAACTCTATATATCTATAGTGAGTGGCAAGCAAAATATGATGAGAATTGTGTCGTAATGTACAGGTGGGTAACGAAGCCGGCCGCAAGTACAACAGCCAGCGAATGAACGCTGTGGTGCTGTATGTCGGCACTCAGGCGATCAACTACATCCGCAACAAGAATCAGACACCCAACATGTCCACGATAGCGCACTCTGCCCACATGGACATATTCCAGAATTTCACCGTAGACCTAGATTACGAGGGGCGGTAAGTGATTGTTATAATATTATTATTTCCTCCTAATAAAACTAATTTCGGCAAGGCGGTCAATCTACTTATTAATAAACTGCAGGAAAGATATAGTGCACAAGTATATGCGCATGCAGGATCAAGAGAAACATTTTTATGTAATGAAAGTAATTGTATACAAAAGGTTTAGAATGATTTGCAGCATTTGTAATGAGACTTTGGCTTTGATTTTTCATAGAAGCAATGCAAACTATGCCAGAGAAGTGTTGAAATTGAAAGTTTTTGATTTAGAACTGACTATAGTATTTCACGTCTGATTTAACTATATTAAAGACAAGTATCAAAAAAAGTTTTCAATTGATCGTTAAGATTGTAACTTGAATATACCTGTTTTAATTGTTTCAGCTACCTGTTCCTAAACGCGATCGCCAACCAGCTGCGCTACCCGAACAGCCACACGCACTACTTCAGCTGCTGCCTGCTGTACTTATTCGCGGAGGCCAACTCCGAGGCGGTGCAGGAGCAGATCACGAGGATGCTGCTCGAAAGGCTCATCGTTAACCGACCGCACCCATGGGGTTTGCTGATCACATTCATTGAGCTAATCAAGAATCCAGTCTACAAGTTTTGGACGCATGAGTTTGTACATTGCGCTCCCGAGATCGAAAAGTTAGTATGGATTTCAAATCGGTAATAAATCATTAAGCAACTGGGCGACCGAAATTGAATCGACATATTTTCAAACCATACTTGAGCAGCTAGTTTACATCTGTGGTAAAACTCTACGAAACGAAGTAAGATTCAAGAATTTGCATTTTATGTTGTTGAGAAGCTATTTTATATGTGTAGCAAAATTTTATGAGATACAAGTATGGCTACAAAAATGTTTTTATGCTAGCAAATATAAAATTTATAACAAAAAAGTTATCAATGTTACAATACAGTGGCTGGCCCCCTGTAATTCGGCATCCCTTGTAATCCGACAGTCTCTAAAATGATATAAAATTTATTTCGGCGAAGTTTCGTTAATGTGTGTTGTAAGTACGAGTAATTAGCGCATTAATAACATTATTGAATATAAATAGACATAAAATGTTACCACATTGATAAGTAATTTGTTGAGTCACTATGTATTATTTTTTTAAAAAATCCGAATTACAGGGGGTCTGAAGCACAGTACCCTACAGTCATAAACCAATAAAATAATTCTTGGCAAATAACAATCAACTGTATTGTACCAGTTCATTTTTTCATTAAGGAATGCGTAACAAATTAACAAGATAAGAAAGTATAAATCCTAACTCGTATTATAGATGAAGTTAAGTTTGTTTGTTATTTGATACACTTTCTCATCCTAACTACTCAACCGATCGAATTTTAAACACAAAATGCCATGGGTACAGAACAGAACAACTATAATTATCCATAAAGAAAAATGCTGTACCCGATGCATAAAATAATAACTTCTAGAACAGGGGTCGGCAACCCTCTTGATAATTTCAAGTGACCTACTATAGTTCTGAAAATATAGTATAATATATAAAAACAAGTCTCAAAAACTGTATTAACTTTTAAAAATACTATCTTTTGAGACAACCACCTTGATTATGCAATAATACCCTAATTATATATACCAGAGGAGAGTATTGTGAACCAAAAATAGAGCACTCGTATTTTGATTCACTATCACCCGCGTCCGATAAAGGTTGACAACCCTGTTCTAGACGGTCGCCCAGAATTGCTACTCGGCAACATGTTGCTGGATTAAAGAAGAATGGAAATGGACTAGAGAAAGTAGAGTGAATCTGAAAAATAAACCAATTGCAATTGCAAATAAAACTAATTTACGGGTTTAATTGCGGTTTAATATTATTTTAGATAATCATATAGCAAAATGCGTAAATTACTTTTATTTTACAAAGCTTGCGTAAATATAATATAAAATCAGTATAAAAATTCTAATGTAAAAAAATATAATCCACATTTACGCAAGCGACGTTCCATAGATTCATAGTATAATTATATTAAATTTAGAGTAAATATCTTGCTCTAAATTTGATTATTTAGTTTTTAAGTCAGTTTTTTACAAGGTGAATTTTTTAAGTGGGTGTGGTTGCTATATGCAATTGTTAAAGTAGTCAAAGCCAATCTAAATTAATAACAGCATCTTTAGATTAATTAGTGGTAGATAAAAAACGAGATGGTAAAATATGCAGCATTATTTTCGTCACGTGCGGGGCCCGGCACTTCGAGTTATTTTATGATTTCCGCGCATATGCTTTCTACGCTTAATTAAAATAACATTATTGATGTAAGTTTAGATCGGCTTTAAAATAAAAACTTAATATTTCAGTAATTTTGATTGATTAGATTTTAGAAAAATCAATATTTCGAACCAGGAATTTAACCATTCATTTTGAAAAAAAAAATTGTTAATGAGGATCAAATCTTGGAATGTAATGACAAATGGCAACTAAAGAAAATAGTTATTTAAAAGAAAATTAGAGATATTCATTCGGTGTCATGCATAAATTCAAGTGACACTTTCACTTTTTACTATAGTACCCGAACAATCATAGTCAACAAGATATTGAATAAAACAATTTTTTTTTTAGCATTGCCAATGTATGTATGGAAAAACGCAATGTAATATTAGTTTCCATTGGTCCTCGTTAGCAACAATATTAAGTGTGTGAATAATACAGAATATGTCTTCTTTGTCAAAATTAGGTGGTTGGATGCCTGGCTTAAGCTATATATTGATTTTCAACAATCTAACTATGCAGTTTTAGTTTCGACTACCCATACCAAAGGAGATATTTCAGAAATTAAGACCTTCATTAAAATGAAGTTATTATTTTTACAAACTAAGATTTGTAAGACTAAGCATTAATATGGCGGATATAGACAATAAGACCATCGTTGCACTGTGACTTTTTGCCGCGCAGCGAAATATCCTGGCATATTTTGATTAGTAAATTTGTCGTAACGTGTAAGCAATATCACATTGCGTTTGTTTGTCGCTACAATTGATTTGTGGTTTTTTCTTTCCGCACGCAGCAAAAAGTCATAATGGGCGCCTAGACTAACTAAAATGACTAACAAACACTGTACTAACGAATGTGAATATTGGTCATTATTGTCTATCAAACGTACATTATTGTCTATATGTGAATATATATATGACAAAGTCATTTCCACTGTATGTCTTAATATTTATTAAATTAATTAATTTACTTCATTTTAATTTCAAACTATACAATTTTTAAAGTATTTTTATCTTTACCGCATTTTTGTACAACTGTACTCAAAATAGCCCAAAATGAAATATCTCCTTTAAAAAACTCAGCTTGTTTTCTCATAGTTTATTGCTGTGGCGAAAGAATTATTATTGTGTGTTAGAAAGAAGATTGTGATAATGAAAAGAAATATTTTTTAATTTTTTGCTATTACAATCTTACTTAATAAGAACATTTTACAAATTCTAACGATAATAATTTTTGCTATAGCTTACCATTTCAAACAGACGCAATCATGTAAGTGTGATACAATTTTTTGATGTTGCATTTTGTTGATGTCTCCTTCATATGGAGGAATATATTATATTTATATATATATCGCACCCTTAATAAAATAAGAGGCAAATTTCAAAAGTCAAAATTATTGAAAATTGCATTAAAGGGCTCATTTTTATTAGTTCTGTATAATGGCATTTGCAAAAAGGAAAATGCATATAACAGTGCTGATATTTATATATATCTCTTTTAAATTTGCACCACTTCTTCTTTTAGCTAGATGGGCCGAATCATTTTCATGCAAACATTTGCAATAGCAGCTTCCTTTAAAATAGCCTTATTTTAAATAGTATCCTATTTGCTGACTATATATAAAATTTAGCAATAGTCACAGATAAAACTGCAATATTTTAATTTTTGTCATTATGAATTAAAAACTGATATAAGTTAAATGCTATCACCATTAATGTAAATGAAAATTTTATTTTAGATTCACTTCTAACACTGAGCCTTTACTCTGGAATGAAATCAATAAAAAATATTAATTGAAAATATGAGTTTACATGTTTTCCATTGGCATAAAAGTGTGTATGTTAGACCTATATTTAATTACAGGTGCGATATATAAATTTCTATTTGTGTAACATAAGAATTGTATACATTTGTGACATGATTACGTTTCGTTCATTCTTTTTTGCTTTATAAAAATTTTATTTAGTTTATACGGATACCTATTTCTTTTTTCATTCAAACATTATAATATAATGATTAAATTTAAATCTGCCGCACGAAAACTTCAATTAAACGTGAATATTCATCACAGTAAAAAAAGCATTGAAGCAATATTGACACTTTTACACAGAGCTGGGCAAATCAAATAATTAACTTTGTCAATCATTAATCCGTTACAAGAAAATTTAACTATATTAATCGTTAATGCGACACATTTCGAATGATTTAAAGAAAGTTACGAGTTAATCGTTAAAATTTGATAAAAATCGCACATCATAAGTCATCAACTTCAAAAAATGAGAATGTTCTATGTTCTACTCAATGTATTTTTAGGGTTCCGTAAAGGAAAAAAGGAACCATGAGCACTTCGTTGTCTATGCGTCTGTATGTCTGTCCGTCAATTTATTATCTTAATTGTTAAGATGATATCATCACTTTCTCAACATTTTGAATGAATATTTAATAAAACAAAAACAATTTTTGGAATTAGCTGCCGGTTTCATGTCGGCGTTACGAACCGCACTCGATGAGTGGAATCCTATTTTCAATATCACATAAAAAGTATTAACAATAGAAGTCAAATATTTTTTCGGAAATTTTTCTTCTCAAACAATCTGCTTGTGAAATTTCTCTAGCAACAATCATCTTTACAAAAGAGAATATTTTAATTGTTTGTAACATTTCATATGCCAATGCCAATAAAACGAAAAGTATTTTATTTACTCTACCAAATATAAGGAGGCACAATGTTAGTTTGATATTTAATAATGTACCTCTTAATCCTTCTGTTTCTGTTGTGTTCTTAGGAATTCCAATAGATTCAAAGCTCCAGTGGATCCCCCATCTATCATCTCTAGCGGATAGATTCAACTCTGCTGTTTTTATGATTAGGAAAGTTAGGCAGGTAGTTGCCTGACTCGTTTATTTTAGTTATTTTCTCAGCATATTGTCGGATAGTATTCTGTTGTGAGGTAGTGTAGCCGATATAAATACTATATTCACTCGTCAAAAATGAATCAAAGTTTGATACGAGATATTTTTTTTTGTCTATTATACTAATCTGTATGTCCAATATAACATTCATTCTTACTCAATAAACTGTGACAGACATAATTTAAATACTAGAAATAACGACAAACTCATCACATCACGTTTTCGTCTACAAAAAGTAAATAAGTAACTCATGGGGCAAGGTCTGCGCATGTATAATAAAATTCCGGCGTCAAAATTACGTCTGCCATTTAATCAGTTTGAATGCAAAATTAAAAAGACTAATGATTAATGAAAGCATATTATACGCGGTGAAAAAAATTTGACAATTGATAGATGTAGAAATGGCATGTCTGGTTTACTTAAGTTATTTCCACAGCTTAATGTCCTATGGAATTCTTCTATGGGGAAATGCGGCTGACATAAATGAAATTTTTACTTCATTCACACTTTATACTTCAAAGAAGAGCTGTTTTTGCAATTATAATATATAACAATAACCTTGGCCTAAAGCATGACTGCAAGAATTGTTTAAAAAAATAAAAATACTAACTGTCGCTTCTCAATACATAGTTGAAAATGTAATGTACGTTCATGGAAATAAGAATTTGTAATATATTGAGTAGGAATCCTAGGAACAACCAGAAATTAATT
>DWHK01002089.1:0-10312 GCA_018247855.1 Graphium androcles
AATTATTCTAAATTTCTTTTTACATAAACCTAGCCTGAACAACTACTAACGTTTTAACACAAAAAAATACAAACCAATGGAGCCGATTTTTAGTTTTAGCGAAAGTAACAATCAACTATTAATTTTTATATATAAATAAGAAGTTGATTATTCTCTTATGATATTCTAAGTTTAACAGACTTATAATAACTAGTTTATAAGCTCTCTATACAAAGTTATAGAATTTTAAAGTACATATATTTTTATTTCCATTGAGATAAGAACTACACTAACATAAAAACAGAAATTCAATAATTTATAGTAATCAAAAATGACGTTTAATGCAATTATGTGCCTACAAACATTTATTCTTCTTCGTCTTGACATTGCATTGCATTTAAATCTAACCTATATTAAAAACTGACAAAAAAATTGACCAATATACAAATTGCTATTATGAGATGCCTCCTCGTAAATGGCTGTTTTTAAAAATTACAATTTTGTGGATTTCCTTGAAAACTTGGTGGATGAAAACAGAAAATTTAACGGTAATGTTAATGCATATCCCATTTCGAAATCTCAGAGTTCAGAGGATCTGAATATTTGTATTTATTAAGTAATCCATGTGGCTGGTCCACAATTTTTAGTTTATCTTAATGTAAACTAATATTATGAAGAGAAAAGATCTGATTGTTTGTTTGCCACGATTTATCTCAGGAACTGTTGAACCGATTTCAAAAATTCTTCTACCTAAAGAATGCTATATCTATATAGGTTACATTTTGTAAGGAAAATAGAACTTGAAGAGTATTAATTACGGGAATCAAATTGATATGTGGAGTCAATCTTCACTAACTGTTACGAGTACATACTTAAAGTCGCTAGGCAACGAATCGTTGATAATCATAAAATTTAAATAATTAATAAAGCTGAAGAGTTAGTTTGTTTTGGTTGAAGGCGTTAATCTTTGGAACTCCAGGTTCGAATTGGAATTTTCTTTTAGTGTTGGAAAGCTCATTTATTAATGATGGTTTTAGGCTATAAAACATCACGCTACAATCAATAGGAGCGGAGTATCAATTAAAAATGTCGCATAAACAGGGAAAACTTGTTCATTATGTGACGCAGGACAAAGTTGCGCGGGTCTGCTAGTATAATATAGCTGAAGAGTTTTTTTGTTTATTTGGAGATTTAGCCTAGCATTACGCTATGTCCTTTTGGAGCCGGACAAATTTCTAAAAATATACGAGTATATAAGACTTCCTCTTGCTTAGTTTTTTAATAGTGAGGATATTTGTTGCAACACACCGCCATATTTGGTTGTGTGGTATATTCTATGAACGTTCCAACAACCCCAGATTAATTTTTTTCAAAGCTTTTAACGGTCACTACCGTCAGTCTACTAGTCGAAGTAAATTGATAAATATTTTGACAACAAAGGTTTAATCTTCCATTAAAACCTCATTTTGATCAAAAATCTTTTTTTAATTCCGAAACGAGAATCATGATATCACAATATGTTGTTGCATATGACATTTCGTTTTTCAATTCAGCTTTGAGATGATTTAATATAAACAACAACAAGTTCTCTTTGACTGTGGCTCATTACTTTAGAGGGTTGGAAAAAAAATATTTGATTTTAGTAAAAAGTTAATTTCCTTCAACCATCATTTTATCTGATTTCAAAAATATCTTAAATTCTACATTCCTTCCCGAGTGTAACAGCGGGAACGAGTTACGCTGCATAGACACCACAGTACGTTTGTGTTGATATAATAAAGATGTACCTAAACACAACTTGTTGCGAAAAAAATATAATTAGAATTTTTTTTTGTAGACAAAAGTTGGCAACAGAACAGACAAATCACCTAGTGTTCAGTTATAACATCGCCCATAGACTCCCACAACATCCGGAGAATTGCAGGGTTGTCTACTTAGGGAGAATAGGTTATTAGGACGGGAGCGTATTTATGTATTATGTAATAGATTCAATCTGTAACATATATTTTTATAAATTTAGAAATTTAGGTTACCATTAGGATACCATAATACGAGCGAGCTGCCTCCCAGGACCAGTGGGTAGCCGTATTTTACAAAACGGAGGTGGTGTGTTGCCGAATCCCGCGAGGGGACTTCGTGTTGTTGTTTTTCAGTTGGGTTTGGACAATGCGGGCTGATCACCCAATTGTCTGATAATTAACCATCGGGCTATGAGAGTAAAAGAACAGAGAGTGCACGTGTACTGCGCGTATACTTGCGCACTATAATATCCTGCGCAGTTGGCTGACCTCTTAGTAGATTGGCAGCCCTGGCCGAAATTCGTTTATCGTTAGTAGCAGGCTGTTCAAACCTTGGTAAAATGGTTTGGTTTCTCAAGGGCATCTACCCCAACATATATGTCAGATATGTTTTATCTGTCCCGAGAAGACTCCAGTAACCTCACCCACATTAGGAATTTTTGGTCGTTTTATCATATTATAATAAGGAAACTATTTGCAATGTATTTATTATTTTGTTAACCTATGCGGCAGTGTGTTAATGAAATATTCTATTCGCAAATGGCTAAAGCGGACCTCAAACAAATTTCCACATCAAGGAAACTGCATTGATAAAGGAACATTGTTCGTTATTTCCCGCACAATCACCGTACAGTTTACGCCATTTTAGGTAGCTTTGACCGTTTTAGCATTTCCTTGAAACAATGTGTATGGGACACGCTCTACTTACTTCATTGTCCTGATGAAGACCATCGTAATATGCAATTGAAATTACTATTGTTAAGACTTAATTTTCCTTTTGAATCAATTTATAGTAACGACTATATGTATTATAACGACTTTGCTAAAATGTATATGACGTACTGGATAATCAAATAACTTATATTTAAAAATACATACATAGACGAATGTTACCTACTCTTTGAATGCGTTGATGATACAATGATGTTTTTATGTTGCGCTCTCGGTTTTCCCCGTGTGATTTATTCTTGAATTCGATCAAATTCCATTATATATGTTAATCAAGCTATTAAACTATTTGTGTGCAAAGTGAACTTCATATATGTTTGCGTGACAGAGTACAAACACAAACTTACACATTTAAATTATTAGTATAGATGTGATAATTTTATTTGTCATGTGATATTCTTTTTCTCTCGATACTTGTTTTCTTAGACGAAAATTACCCTATATCCTTTAAAATAAAGAAAAATTTCATGTGGATCAAACACTTTAAACGAAAGTCACAACAAATAAAAAGAACTTTCACTTTCGATTTATATTCTAAGTTGGTATTTAAAAAAAATAGATAGTGATATTTTTCTAGATAACATACCCACGACTTCGTCCGCGAAGACTTTAGAATTAGTTTAGTTTTACCGCTCAGATGTGAAATTTCTAGGATACCTTTATAAATGCTTATTTATATACGAAAGAACCAAATGTAAAAAACTGTATATGTTTCCAGTAGTAAATTGCATCCTCTATTCAATATCTCCAAGTTTTATTTTCCCAACAGAAGGTTGCCTACGACCGTTTCCAAGGTCTAATTTATTTTTATGCTAAAATTTATTAAAATCGTGTTTGACTTGAAAACGGAGCATGCATACAGACATACACACTATCACTTTTATAATATTAGTAAGGATGATAACATTTTAAACATAATATAGAACTTTTAGTCCAACAACACCAATGATAAATTAAATACAAGTAATATAATTCATTAAAATCACAATTCAAAGGAAACAATATAATACAATAAATTTATTTAACTAACGTTAATTTCTGTTAGTTTTTTGGTTTCCGTACCCAAAGGGCAACGGGACCCTATTAAGACTCCGCTGTCTTTCTATCTGTCCGTCTGTCACCGGGGTGTATCTTATGAACCGTGATAGTAAGACAGTTGACATTTTCACAGATGATGTATTTCTGATGCTGATATAACAACAAATACAAAAAAGCAGAAAAGAATAAATATTTAAGGGGGCTGCCATACAACAAACATGGTTTTTTTACTATTTTTGTACATTATGGTACGGAAGCATTTGTATGCGAGTCCGACTCGCACTTGACTGGTTTTTGTTAAAATACGTATCTAAAATTTTAATAATCGACCCGCTATTCTACATCACGTAATTCAAACATAGTCTAAAGTTCTTTTATTATCTATTCCAATTTGTTTACGTCCATTATAACCTTTATCGCCGATAAACAAATCCGAAGTTTCCACAAGAAACGTTAACGCGCACGTTACGGTTTCGGTGAGCATAAAAATAACGAGTTTATTGTTTCAGCCCAAAGTCGAAGCAATTCACAAAGCGACGCCTTAACGTTTCGCGGTTTGAACAAAAGTCTCTCTGTTGTGGTTTCTCTAATTTTAATGTATGTAAATTATTCTTGAAGTAAAACTTGCGTTCGGTGAGAGTAAAATTTAAAACGTCAATACCAGCTAACTGACGACTAAAATAGTCGTCACGCGTCACGCGTCAGAGTGTAGGTAGACAATGCTTATATTCTTTATAGGAAAATTGTTAAATCGCCTTTGAGCGTATATTCGTTCTTGCGAAAGCATGCACCGTTTGTGTAATTCAAATTGTCAAAGAAGTTTCCTCTGGCAGTAAAGTCTAAACAAGCATTTTTTAAATTATCAATAATTTCTATCATTTAAAGACTAAACTCTAGAGGTAGGTAGAAAGGTAATAATAATCAAGATGATTTTTATTGCAAACAAACAACCAAGGATTTAAAATTTTAGTAGAGCCTACCCAGGATAATAACTAGTTTAAGGGTATGAAGTTAATGTATGTTTATGTAACGACTTAAAATCAGTTTGTTTGTTTGTTTAAATAGCTCCAGAGAATACAATTGTTATTCTCATGCGACAATATACAAACACACATCACAAACAAACAAGTTTGTTGGTTAGAGCCGCATAGCTTAGTGGCCAGAGCTCGGTGTATATTTGAGAAACTCGAGTTCAAATCCCGATGCCTCTCTATAATTAAACGTCTAATTCTTGTGTACGTATATCACTGAACTCCTTCTAAACGGCTGGACCGATTCTAATGGAGTTTTGCGTGTGTTTGGATCGGGCCTTGGATAGTTCCGAGTTGCGCTGTTACCGATTGCCAAGTTCATGCAGGACAATAACTGCTAGGTCCGCTAGTGCAGCTAAAAAAACGTTGACTAACCGAGCGAAGCGAGTGAGGTTACCAATTAAAGTTGGGGCGAAAACAAATTTTATGTATGTATGTAATGTATGTTCCGCGATTACTCTCAAACCAGTGCTCCAATTTAAATGAAATTTAAAATATATGTAGCTATTATAAGTGTAATTTTTATGTTCCCTGTGCATCAAAATCGGTTTAGTATTTTCAGAGATATTGTAATAAATGTAAAATATAATAACGGCGATTTTTAATTTCGCGGTCAACTACTAGTTATATATATTTATAAGTTACAATTGACCATTATTGCATTGTAGTACAGGCGGAAGGATCATAAGTAAACTCGTTAAATGAATGAAAAATAATGAATGAGAAAATGTAAAAAATATTTCCTAAAGATATTTGCAAAATAATTTATTGATTGGTAACATAGGTAACATGATTTTCTTCGAGAAATAGTAAACGTGTAATATGTTATCCATATCCATACTCAATAAACTTAAGGAGTCAAAATAAACACCAATTATAAAGAATTACAATGTACCATTACCTAGTATTTAATTTAACATTATAAAATTTTAATAGAATATCTTCCACCGTCAATTTAGCTAACTATAACGAAACACAATTATGAACAACACAATTAACCCGTTCGTTTTACTTCTGACTATAAATAAACGTGGCAGAGTATTGTTATAAAGTTAAATCTTGAGTGTAATTAACTTTTATAGTTAACAATATTTTCACTTTGCTATTAACAGTATGGGGTCCTAATTCAGTAAGCGGTGAACGGATGTCGCTTATAAAATACAAGGGTTCTTAAACAGGTATTTTCTTTTAGCGTTCCTTAGACTAAGATTGTTAAAGATTATTCTTATTAGACCTAACGCTTAATATATTCAGATCTAATTATCTCATACTGGTAAGACATACGAAATGTCTTATATGAAAATTTCATAAATGACATCAGAAAACCTGACACCACTGTAGTTGATCCGTGTAGGATGGCGTAGTGGTGTTACTTTTGCAACTGGTATCATGCGTCGTGTCGTAGGTTTAATCCCCAGGTGATGAAAAATTTATTAACCCTAAAACTGTTTTCAAGAATTGGGTTAATTTGTGTCCTTTAAATAGAGTTTTGTAAACTTTTAGCTATAGATGAATAATTTCCTAACACAAGGAGGTCTTTAAAAGAACAGATATAAAAATATTTTTTTATGGGGAAGAACAAATGAATGAAAAACTGAGGTAAGTAAGCAGAATAATAAGTGATCACTATCTGAAAGAGTATTGCTTTCACTTAGGAGGAGGGGGTTTATTGAGGAAACTTAGAAAGAGTATAGTGACAGAAGAGGGGTGAGAGATGTAGGACTCCTGCTATCTAACACACTAGTTGTATCTTGATCCTTATTCTGTACGCATGCAGACGTTTGTGTTAACAAAAAGAGGGGAATGGCTTACCAATGGAATGGCCCTTAGGCCATCACATTCGGTAGCATGTCTCTACCACCAAAATGTATTATTTGCTGACCCACGCAACTTCGTCTGCGTCACATATGTAATGGGATGTATCAGAATGAAGAAATTTTCCCCGTTCATGCAACAATTTTCATTGATGCTCCGCTCATATTGGTTGTAGCGTGATCGCATATAGCCTAGAGCCTCTATAAATGGGTTTTGAAACACTAAAAGAAATTTTCAATTCAAATCAGTAGTTCCGGAGATCAGCGAGTTCAACCAAACAAACTCTTCAGCGTTATAATATTAGTATAGATGATTAAATACTAATTTTGTGGAACACTTATATGACACACACAAGATATTTAATATGCTGCGAATGTGAAATCAATCTTATTAGCAGATATAGTGACATTATTGGGCACTCTATTTTAATTTCTATTCACTGATTTTTAACTATTTCAATGAGTCGTATAGTCATATTAGATTCCAATAGAATAACAAAAGAAGCAATTTTAAAACTAATAAACTAACAAGACGTGATAGGGTATGATGTGCGCCAATTACGTAAAGTCTTATATGAATTATAAATTAATCTTTTAATCAATTATTCGATGCTGATGTAATAATCAAAATAAAAGCTCTGGATTAAAGTCAATGCCGGTATAAATTACGATTTGCGCAGTTTAAGCATACAGTAAACCCCCTTCACAATCAAAGCCATCTCTAATTTTACATAAATATTAAAGTCATTATGTTTTTGTTTGGCAAATTCAATCTTATGTGCAGTAAATAAAGTTGTTTTTACAATAAAGAAACACGAGAAAAAATTATGATTGAAGTTTATAATGCTATCAATGTAATCTTAGATATTTTAATGCGTCAAGTAATACGACACGTCGAAAATAGTTAGGAATATTATAAACATTAAAACAGAATAATGCCCTCATAACCCAGTTTCCAGTTTCCGTCACGACCGCCAATCTGCTCAGAGATGAAATAACTGCGCGGGAGATATTATTGTGCACAAGTGTAAACGAAGACACAGATTCACTTTCCCTTCCTTTATTTCATAGCGACATGTTGGATATCTAACATGATCAGAGAGAGGTCATAGGACCGACTTTTCACATGCCCATCCGACGCATGAATCATCTTAATTTTTAGGCACTCGGATGATCGGTCCATATGAACACAGGAATTACAACAACAAAACAACACAATCATTGTCCCCCCGCCCGATTCGAATCCACGACATTCGGTTTTCAAATTACCTGTACCACTAGGGCATAAAATTTATAAACTGTATAGAAATAAGTAAAATACAATAACTTCAATCTATTTATATTAATTCCATAGACAAAATATCAATTTTGTTGACAATAAAGTTGAACCATATATTGTATCATAATCTAGGCAAAACAGAATCGAACAATGAACTTTGTTTCGATGTTATAACTATATTATTAGAAACAATTCCGGGTGATACCTGTCAACATTGAATTAATCATACATTAATATTTGCTTCACTTAATCAAAACATTATTAGACAGGAGGTTTAGATACTCTTTTGTTCTATTTAATTATATTCATGTAAATAAAATTCAGGTGTCTGTTTGTAATGTCAAAATAAGAGCTACGGTACTAATTATCAAAGAACCAAATTTTTAGATTTTTGACTGTCTATCTGTCTGTTTCAGTCGATTAATCTCCAAAACGGCTGTACCGATTTTGACGAGACTTGAACTGGCAGATAGTTGAGTATCTTAAGCTACTTTATTTTGGAAAAAGATTTAGGGTTCGGTGTAAAAAAAAATTAAAGCCATAAAATTGTTAACAAAATCTAACAACAATTATCATGCTGGCAACACTACAGGCGACAACTTGTCTATAATGTATACAAATTTAAAAGTTAAATTCAAAGACTTGTGTTGCAAGGACCTTTTACAAACCCACATTCCATATACACAAACACCCAGCTTCAAAACAACTTTATGTAGGCCATACAAACAATTATTCCTAGTGGGAGTCGACGCAGAAATCAACGTCTTAGCAACTGCAACAACCGGTCATCTCTATTAATTTAAATATTATATTTCAATTTATTTAAAAGAGCTTGTTTTTTATGACATTATTATTATATACAACGCTCATAACACTTTTATAGAAATTATTTACTTTTCCATTGATACAAAAAAACCAACAACCAAACTAGAACCACAATCAGCGTCTCAAAACCGTTGGAAGAAAAATGTCAAATTGTGCTGAGTGCACAAATCTGCTTTGGGGAACTTCAATCTAAATTTTTCCCGTGTTGGATATTGCTTTTTAAAAACAACTTTATGTCCTCCACGTAAGATTGAATTTGCAAAGTACAAAACCAATGCAATAACTTTGGCATTATGAGATGGTTTTGATCGTTACTTTTATGTAATACTGTGTACATAAGGTTTTTTGTGTATCAATTGGCTTTTTTTTACAAAAAAAATTATGGACGCAAAAACAGAAAGGTCAAACGTATCAATATTTGAAGAGTTTACTTTGAGTCAGTTAGAGAGGTGACAATCAACCTAATGGAAGTCTTTTTTCAAGAAATTAGGAGTTTCGTCACTGAATACTCTAACAAGCACTCGTAGATACGAATAGGGCAAGCGTAAATCAATGTGACATACATTTCATTTCTTAGAACAACGGCTCTTTTCTAGTATCGATTCTCTGTATTTACGTCAGTTTTTTTATCGCTCGACCAATGCCATGTCACTGGTAGAATACTGCAGCAATGATATCAGCACCATAAAAGATTTCCATGAATCATTCGAGTTTTTAAAACACGATTCAACTCATTCATCATAAATATTGTGTTATTTTTTATTTTGGTTTCAGTGTTATAACTATAGATAAAATTTATCAAAATTTTCAAGGAAATAATTGATGAAAGTACAGAAGTTCAAAACGTATCAACGATTTCGTCCGTCGTAGATTAAATGGATTAAAATAACATTTTTAATGTTAAGTCGGTGTGTTTTTATTGTTAAGTCCCTGTAATTTTTTTTTTAGGTTAGGTTTTATTTTTTTCTCTAACGTAAATCATCGGTATTTACCATTAACGAAGGCTATATTTTATTATGATAATAACAAAACAAATGTTTTATTGGAATTCTAATATATGTACATCATGAAAAAGGCTATCAAAATTTGACAAGTATATCCATACATCATTTTATATATCGTCTGTAAATGATAAAAATTAAATTTATAAAACTTAATTTTTGTAGTATCCAGTACTTTAGTATATTAAATACTAGCAGTTATCTCCGACTTACTCTAAGTTACGCTGACTTCAAAAAGAACTTTAAATGATGCTGCATAATTTTCTTGAGATCTCATTTCGATGAAAGAAAACCTAAAAAAGCTATATTCTAATCCAGCTTAAGCTATTCAACAAATAAAATGACAATAAATTAAATCACGTCAAGAAATTTTGAAATTTGTGTGATAGACACAGACGTGCAAAAACAGTTTGGATTTTTTTGGATTATATTAAGGGTAAGAATAAATATAAACGCCTTCCCGTTTATGAGGTGGTAGAGCATAACATCCTGCATACAGCTTTTGCTGCATTTCTACGGCCGCGCTCGCCCGGGGAGGTACCACCACCCTTCACAGAGTCAGCATAAAATAAAGTATGCATGGCTCTTGGGGTTGCCG
>DWHK01002090.1:0-10311 GCA_018247855.1 Graphium androcles
CAAAAAAGAAGGAGGTTCTCAATTCGACTGTATGTTTTTTATACGTTTAGAACTTTTTTGTGCATGAACCAATTTTGTGTGAAAGTATTGAAAGTTAAGTACGAAATTTTTTTTTAAATTTTAAGTCATTTTCAATGCGTCAAAGAAGAAATGAAGTCAATCCGTCAACAAAAGTAACAACGTTTGCATGAAATTCTAATCTTTACGTGTAGGTGGACGATAAATTCTTGATAATTTTACTAATTTCAACGTCCTATTACTAAATTAAATGAAATTTTATCTATTTTTCGTCAGTCATAGCTCCAGTAATTTTGTTCCAAAACATCAAAAATTATAATAAGAACACAGGCACACACACACAATACGATAAATTATTAAATTATTTGGAACCATTTGTAATAAGTGTGAGTGATGACAATGACGATAATAATTAATTATAAAGTGTTAATTGTGAAAAAAGAGAGGATCAGGAAGAACAATATGAAGGCGTTGATTATTTGGACTATGATCTTAGTGATTATTGATATCTATTTTTGCATATGTCTATACAACATAACAATTACTATTATATACAATTACTTTAAACTATTTTTATAAATTATTTTTTATTGCAAAAAAAACTTAAATTAAGAAATAAAGATTGAATAAAACTATCAAAATGGGTTTTAGCTCTATAATCTATGGAGCTAAAACCCATTTTGATAGTTTTATTCAATCTTTATATATTAGCTGACCCAAACATACAGTCAAACAAATTTAAGTTTGTTTTTTGTAAAAAAATAACTCATAGAAATAGTTAAAAATCTATTGCTATGGACAAACTTTTATTTTATTTCTGTCGTCAGTTCATTGCACAGTTATCGTAGGGCTAGTATACTATGATGTTATCGTCTCTTCGCCTGATTTCTCCGTGGTCCTATCGGATTATTGTCCCACTAAGTTTAAGAGTAAAGAAAGAGTTACTGCACCTGTCTGCGCAAACGCTATAGGCCAATTTCGAGCATTAATGATAAAATTTTAAAATACAGCACTAAGTTATTTTATTTTTGATAAAATACTTCTTTATAATATGGAATAATGTGAAATAAAACATAATTGCATACACACTCTTTTTATTATAATGACTTAGGTGTTGACGCAAGCTTTTATGGTTTCGATACAAAATTACACATAAATCATCTGACCACACATTCGTTTATGAAACAAAACAAATTAATGTTTTCTTCAGTACATTAACCTAAGGATAACTTTGGTTGAATTTTATTAATTTAACCAAAATGTTTATATTTTTTCGTTACATTATCCATATACATTTCATAAATTCATTAAATTAATAAGATAATTATACAATTTTAATAATATGTTGTAAACGTGAAAAAATCTGTTTATCACATTGCAGATCAATATAAACAGAAAATCAAAATAGATGTAGATATATTGAATTGGACGGTATTTTGAAAGTCATACATTTAGGAGCACTTTAAAATTCATGTAAGTATACATACAAACGTTGATTAATACATTTTTCATTATTTTATCCATTTTATATGTAAATTCTTTTCTTTACTTACAAATACTTCATTTCTTTACTTACAAATTTTACGATGCTAGTTAACATAGAAGTATGCAAATCTTCATAAAATAAATGATAACACTAAAATTGCCTATTAAATAAATAATTTCGCAAAAGTTGAAGCAAACGTCGGTCATCGCCCAGCGTCAGCCTGAAAACAAAAAGGAAATTGGTTTTACAAAAAATGAAGACAATTAATTCTTTCATATACTAAATAATAGAAGAACCAAAACCGTAAAAATTATATATTTCTCAAGTTTATTCTTCTTGTGTTAGTGGATTAGAAAAAAAAAATCCTTCAAAAATATTTGGTTCGTGCTATATTATTTTGCCTTTAAAATTACGAGAAAATAACGTATTCTCGCCTTTGTATGATCTACAATATATTTCGTCAATCACAATATTTACTTATCATGTCAATCAATAAAAAAGTAGCTTGACACGTGGCACAGATAATGCAATTTTGTTATTAAAATAAAAATAAATACCATACAATGCCTTATAATGAATATTACCGTTCAACTAATTAATTGCTAACACTTTACTAAGATTATTAAGAGTTAATAGTAAAAAATCTAAATTTCAACACCAAACCTCCACCATATTATTAGAAACAATATGCTATATTAATTCCAATGTACCGTCATATGCAATATAATCTAGTTCGAACATACTTAAGGTTTCTTTTCATTAAGGCAGTCCGTGAAATGTGTAAAAAGGGTGACTATTTGCACTTTTGCTATTTCAATATGTCAGTGAATTGATAAAGTGCGTAATTATGTTATCTTACGTTTCATACACATTTGCTTTGAACCTTCGCTTTATTTGCCGGCCGCATAAGTGGTAAGTGAAAAGCATGGCTGGCACGAATCGGTCAATGTTTTGTTTTCGAGACTTTAGGTATTCTTATGGACGGCGACAGCGGTAAGAGATTATTGCCGTATCTGGCGTGAAAGTTTTTATCTAAAGGCTCGACGTATTTGGCGATTGCGTTCTTATTTACAGACATTTCGACAGTTTTATCCTGAAAATTATCATGTTATTTAGGTGTTGAAGGAAACGATTATACTTCTCTTTTGATGGCCAACATATACATTCATACTAGGTCTTAACAAAAGTTTTTTCGTTTTTTTTGTTTCATTCAAGTTTACGCCTAAATAACTAACAATAACAATAACAATTATGCTCCAAAGTATAGACTATCATTATCAATAACCTTCTGCCACAAATCCGCAAGTTTACGAATCTGTCCGAGGTACCAACTTGCCGGCTTTGAATCAAAGAATTCTTGACAACCTTCTCTAACTTCACTAAATGACTCGAATCGACGTCCTTTTAAGAAGTGCTGCATTCAACAAAAGAGACCATAATCCGAGGGTGCAAGATTAGGACTGCAAGCAGGACCGACAGGTCTTCAAACCGTTTGAACCACATTTGCGCAACACGCTTAGAACTGCATCTTCCCCTCAAATTCACAAATTTCGGGCGCTGCCTTAGTCGTTTTTAAGCCTTTCTTGCAATGATGCTTCAGTAAAACCCTAATTTCAAATGTTTCTTGGGGCATTTTGTAAAAAATTAAGTTTAAACTCTGCGCTTTCAGATGATACCAAACTTTCATCAAAACCACCACCGAACACCAGATATCCACTACAAAAAAAAAAAAACGAAAAAACTTTTGTTACAACCTAATATTTAAAAGCATTTCCGTTGGCAGTTTAGTTGTTGGTGAACTATATATTATAATTCTTTTGTGTTTGAGTACTTTTTTAAATACAATAATTTCTTGTCCCTCACAAGACTACGATATGAATTTCCGCCTAAGCGAAAACACAAATAATAACAAATCAAATACTCTGGTCAAAATTTCGATTGAAGAAAAAAACTTTTTTGTAAAATAAAATCCTTTAGGCATTATTTTTCTTAATGAATTGTAAGCAAACTTCCATCCATATGTATGTTATCTAAAAATCCATATCTTGAGAGCTACTGACCTGATTTTTATGAAACCTACACTGTTCACTAAGTTGAAAGATACTTAATCCAATAAGAGAAATATTATAATTCTTTATGTAATTTCTAAGGAATGCAATAATAAAATATAAGTATGACATTTGTCAAACTTGATTTAAAAAAAAACTTTTGAGCAGCCGTACAGAAGACTACTCAACTTTCTTTAAGCCATCTTTTTAGCCTTTAAACGTCTTAAAAAGTTTACTTCGTCAATTATTCAAAGTCTTTGATTAATGCTAACAACCATCGCATCTTTGAACAATTCAGTTATCAAAGCATTCACTTACCAAGGCCTCAGTCTTCTTACGTAAATTAGATCTAGACAGTGTGAGGGCCAATTCGGACTGCAGTCTACTCGAAATTGGTTCGTTGTCAGGTATAAGGTGTCCGTCGACTTTGTCCCCATTTAGGAAGTCCAGTTTCAACGGTTCCCGCCTCCCGACATTATTCACGTATTCTCCTATGGTCACTGATACAGGTCGCGCGATCTTCTTCATGGTAGCTGTGCCATTGGGCGCTTTTACGAAATAATTGGAAGGCGGTTTAGGTTGAACGTTCAATGGATTCTTCAACTTGTACGACTCAAGCGATTCTATTTCGGCATTCTCGTCCTTTATATTCTTCGATGCGTATTCTTTATTGTTATAATCTGGCGTTGGCGTACGATTCAGCGTGCATACCTTTCTAATATTCGAATTCATAACAAGATCTAATTTTTCTGGTTTTGGCTTTTGATTATCAACGCTTTTACTTTCACCGTTTTGATGGCCGTTCGTTATCAGCATCTGTAACATAGAAATCGTTTTGTTGATTACTTCACGTATCTGTTGCTCGTAATAGTTTTGATTGGCATATTTGTTAGATCATGACTCATTACTTATTCTAGAAGTCTAAAGAATACGCTTGGTAAAATAAAATAAAAACTATAGAATAAATTTAAATTATGGTATTATACACCATAACTTTAACATGCAGTTATACCACAATTTATAATTAAACTGTTAATATGTTAAAGTTATTGTGCGTAAATCTTGAACCTTGTGCCGATGTTAAAACTAAAAATAAAAAGAAGCAAACATTTTAAAAAGTCGAATAAATAAACCAACATACCGGAGGAGGCGGTGGTGGGTTGTCCGTCGCTTCTTTTTGTTGCTTTACTCCATTGCTAACCGGATTCTCAGTCGGAATGGTCTCGGGTTTTCTCAATTGCAGTGTCGATTGGCGATCCTATAACAGTAGGCTCTATTTTTACCATACTTTTTATTGGCGTAGATAAACAAGTCGCGTATATACTAATATCTATCTCTATAAAAGTATGTTAAAGTAATTTTGCACATTTCTTGATAATTTGGTTTGTTAAATTTCCTAAGAAAATAATTATGAAAACAAGTAAGTGCCTTTCTTAAATTTTTAACTGTAATTAGATTTGAGGTTTGAATTGTTAATGCCGAAATTTCAATGTTTAAGAATGCAAAAAAAAACTAACTTGTGCAAGCCGGTCATTTGTCCCCTGGTATTTCTCCAGTTGACCTGGCCTACTAATGTTATTTAGCGTGACGAGATGGCTTCATATCAATTATTTGTTAACAAAACATATAAATATACGCGTATAAGTTGTTTTCCAAATTATGTGAATGGATAGGAATGATAATGATTATCTAATAGACGTTAAAAAAGTCTAAATCTTACTACTATATTCAAACCAGAAAAACTTGAAAAAAATTTATGTTCAATATTAAAGCTAAAACTAAAAATTATCGGCGAAGGAGCTCTCTCTACATGTTATAAGATAGACCCAATCGGACAATCGTAATACAAGGTGGTAGAGCATAACATCCTTTTGCAGTTCTTGCTTAAATTCTATGGCCGCGCTCGCCCGAGTAAGTACCTCCACTTTATACAAAGTACGCATAAAATGCAGTATGCATGATTTTTGGGTTGCCGGATGGCCATTCCTACCTTCTTCTTTTCCCACTCCTTTCCCTTCCAAATACTTAATATGTTCCCGAACCATCGCACCCTATAAATCTATTCTATCCAATTTCCTAGGCTGTCAACCCACACACGACTCTCAAGATGTTATGGACACACATACATAATCGCTTAACACTAACTGAACCGTCTGCTCGTTTGTCACCCTTTCCATAAAAAAGGGGGTGATGTTGTCATTCCTTTTTCTGAAGGTAAATTACTCAACTTGTTAGACATAATCGGTAAAAAATTAGTAAAAGAACTTCGTTGTTAGTTTATACCGTATCTGTTATACTTGGAGGCTATGGCTGCTGAGGCAGTCCATTTATGTTCAAAAGGGGCCGCAGAACTATTATAGATAAAATAATTCTGCAATTCAAAGCAATATTTCTGTGTACAATTTAAATCATTTAAAAAAAACAAAACATTAAGTGTCCTCCGTGTGATACTAATTGAATGTTTTTAAATAATTATAATTCGTATTTGACTGTAATTTATCATAATAACAAAAAACTGTTGTATTACGTCGCGCACTTGATGAATATCGATGGGCACTTGGATAGCGAGCATTGAAATAAATGCCAATGAGCCGTAAGTCGTGCCAGCGTAAATAAATACTTTGATGCCAAAGTATTTGAACTATATTTACCTTCTACATTTTCAAACGTGGTATTGTATTATCGCCGGATAAAAGTATGGATCAAACTTGGTCGATTTGAACCCTCAACGACAGTTACGCAAGGTAAAAGTTGTATATATTGTACATGTAAATTTGTATATGTATGTCTGTGTATCAGTGTGTCTGTCTATGGTATCGCAGTTTTCAATTAGTTGAAACTGATTTTGTTTTTTCCAAAGTATATTTACATATGATTATAAATGTTCTTGACTCTACGTCATCAAAATTTAACGTTTGAAGATCAAGATCTTTTCTAAGTAATAGCGAGGGTTTTTTGAAAAGTTTAATTTTATTCTTATAATGTTCTTTAGTAGAATCACGTATCAGCTTCTACTGTTGCCAGAACGTGCCCAGTTGCGTTTCAAATAGAAGCAGCGCCACACGTTCAAAATGTACATCTAGGTGCCTGTAACTCCTAAACAACTGAACTTACTTTATTGTTTTTAATTAAATATTAACTTTGTTAACATTTCTTAGCTATGATTCAATAGAAGTTATTCAGCGGATTGATATATCATAAACTGTTTTTTAGTTTACGTTGGGTTAGGTTAGGTTAGAAAAATTTTGAAATGTCCAATTTATACTTGTTTTAGGGTGAAAAAGAAGTAAGTGATTATCACCGCAATAGACAAGCAAAATCAGAGGAATTTTAAAAGAGCTATCTACCATTTAACTGAAAATGGAGTAGAGAAGAGTATAGATTAAGGGGTGGAGTGCGGTGTAAATGGGAAAATACACCAATCGGGGCGAAATTTATTATAAAACCTTACCCTGATCTTTCGTATTATGATAATGAGCCGATTCGAAACGGTCCTATACGTATTTTTATCCACAACGGAAGACAGATGGTAGGATAGGATCTTCCCATTATTCCCCATAATGTTTGACCGATTTCCATTAAAAAATCTAATTCATCTGTTATGGTTACAACTCTACAGAGGCGCTGTAAGTCGAATGTTTTTGATTATTTTATAGGTGGTAGAGGAAGACATCTAACATATAGCTCCTGCTGCACTTATCTACAAAGCATCTTGTTTTTCCTCTTCCTTGGGGAAGAACACCTCCAACAAAGTCAGCTTAAAATAAAGTACGTTTGGCGCGTGAGTATATCGAATGGCATCTTCAATTCTTTTAATTTATTCGTTAACCTTCCTTTCTTTTTCTCTTACTCTTTCCCCATGCGTTTTTAATGCAGTTGAAGGTTCCGCTCCTATTCTAACTATTTTTTTGGTTTTCTTTCTTTCTCTTAATGTTAACTTTGGAAATTTAGCTGCTTTGGTATGAAGGCATCACTCTGCTTATTTTCCATCTCCATACATAAAGTTAGTGTTAATGTAAGGTATAAAACCTCAACCAATATTATACGCTATACTTTAAATGGTTTATGATTAACTACAGTTATGTAAGTACGGAATGGTGTTCATCAACAAGCAGGGCCTTTGACATTGAACTTTGCAGTGCGTAAATACAGAGGCTGCAGTAACACGCTGTTAAGAAACACGAATGACGTAATTTTCATGCGCCACCTCTTTACCTGAGGATAACGCGCCTCACAATACCTAAATGGAAAACGCAATTACGAATAAAGGTGACACGGATTCCTCAACGGCAATTAACAGGGCCAGATTAGTGCATTTAGTAATTAGATTTACAAGTAAAATGTTTAATTTACTATTGCTGCAATGCTTTGACTTTGTTAGCTTCAGATTAGAACCTTGCATCGTCAAGTGTTGCATACGATATATTTATAAATTTTTTTTACTACTTTTATCCTGATATATAATTTACATTACTGTAGTTTCATAAATTACCGCCCCTCTATATATTATATTACACGTTAAGGGCTAGGGAGGGTGTCAACAAAGTGTGACATGGTGTAACCCACAAGGGAAATGTGGTCTTAAATGATACCCACCCTATGACAAGAATGAAGAAGGCTTCGTAAGTCAAGAAATTCTTGGACGTAATGAATAGATGGCCTCTTATTGATTTATTGTGTAAAGTTTTAACAATCACCCATCCATACATCCTTACAAGAGTCGCTTTACAGTTTTTGTAGGATGACGAATTTAGAAAACAATAGTAAAAATTTCATTCCTGTAGAAATTTCCATATTGCTCTGTATGGTCGGTAATATAAATCGGCATAAGTATAAAAATATAACAACTCACTAGATAGTGTAATCAAAGCTATCGATCGAAGAACACCAAACCGATAACTTATATTGAGCCTAACTTAATCAGACAAATAACTTTCCACGAAATAACTATAAAAACAGATTTTTTATAGTTCCTAGCATAATGTTTATGGATGGTTATAAATAAACAGTGATTGTGTAATCGTGTTTCGTTTCTATTGTAGCACGCATTCGCTTCATATAGAAAAACTTCGCTCCCAATTTGACTTACTTCGTAACACTGTATCGTAAACAGCGGCTTGGATTTGTCATTTTTCTTCATTTTAATTGCAACAGCCACAGGTCACTTGCACAGAACAATTGCACATTCGCTTCGCCACGCAACAAAATGCACTATTAACTTTGATTATTGTCCAAGCGACTAAGCATTTCGGCTCATGTGTACGTTTGAATGGGGCATAGAAAATTGTTATAACACGTACGCGACAGCGCGCGAAGGTCGCGGCAGATTTTCCCCGAGTGAGGAAAATTACAGTGCGACTTTTTTTTTGTTTCGCCAGTACTTCAAGTACGTCCGTTCGCTGCGTAGGCTAGGAGGTAACTGACAGTAAAAATAATGTCGGCTCGAGCTGTACACCTGAGCAATACAAGCGCGGGGCGGGCGTTATCAGAGAGCCATTACGCTTCGCGCGAAATCAGTGCTTCCACGACGGCCTGTATCCAGGTAGAAGCCGATAAATGTTGGCGGCAAAAAAATAGTCAGCAAACACGGCAATCTGCGACCGCATACGGACGTGCGCATCTTGTCTCGGATGCAAATGTACCCGCCCTGATAACTTCACTTCTGACTCTGTGGTTTCTTAATTGCGCCTGCAACTTCCCCCGTAACACGGCGCCTTCATAATTGACTAACGACTTGACCGGGATTCGCACGGATGATCAATTCACAAATATAACGGGTTAATATAGCATAAATTCCGTTTCGTAGTTTCCGAAATAAGACTAAACTAAAACAAACTTAACGGTGCGGTGACTTTAATCTATAATTAAGTTAAAATAATTACTTTACTAAACATGATTGTTTCACGATTTATTCCTTCCTATAATATGATATAATGTTTTACAACAACATTTTCTTGATAGATTATAACAGATATATTTTTGACATATTACAAATATTATCACTTGTAACTTGATCCGCTTAAGAAAGTCGATGTTGACATCAGAGTAAAAAGTTATTTAATAAGAACAAATCTTTAAAATAAAGTTAACGTTAAAAATATTTCTTTTGTCGTAATCCCGGGTATTGGGAACAGCCTGGGTGGGTCGCCAGACGATCATTTACCAGCCTTGGCGAGGGCGATGCCTCGGAGCTGTAAAAAAAGTTGCGGCAAACATGACCCATCCCCGCCTTCCTAGAAGCGAAATTAGCAGGAGTCATTTCGTCGGGTAAAAAATCTGTGTCCAATGTACGAATTATGATTTTGTACATTAGGTACTAATTTTAATTTGACGGGCGCCCGCCGGCGCATTGCAATGGATTAAAGCGGAAATATTATCAAAGAGGTAGCGTAATTCGTAAAAAAAATCGTAAATAATTACATATAACACTCTAGATAAACCTTCTTTCTTGTTGAACACGCTATCCGTATATTTGTTTTTGTAATTAGTACCAAGAACCGCAAAATGAGCCGCGATACGCGATAAGCGACAAGGGACGTAAACTAATACTATTTTGTGATGATAGCAGCTCAGCTATCTCTAGCTGCTGATGCGTTTAGTTGTTCGTTTATACATGTAAATCTTTAAAACAACCGGTTAGTGTAAAAAAAATGTTTTTGTGTGTGAACCGTGTGTTTATATCTGATTAACGACAAATAGTTCGGCTATTTATAATCACGCTACGATTTTTAGGAGCCGAAGGATATAATGACACAATGT
>DWHK01002091.1:0-10310 GCA_018247855.1 Graphium androcles
GTAAATCCAGAATTGTAAACCAATATTATTTTTAAAAGAGCAACTGCTGAGTTTCTCGCCCGCTCTTCTCAGCAGAACCTGCCTTCCGAGCTGGCGGTAGCTTCAGGAACATATATACTATTGCAATGTACAATTTGACGTTTCATAAGAACGCGCAATCGTCTATGTGAATAAAGATATTTTGAATTTGAATTTGAATATCTAACGACCGAAAAAATTATACATCGTTGTATTATTTTCTTCATATCATATTTTTATATCTCATTTCATCCAATAATCTATGTAATTAATACGAGTTGGTCCGGCCGATTTGCTTAATTCTTTTTTTATAAGGAAGACATTGAAGCATAGATTTGTCTTCAAACGCGGGAAATCACCTAAATTTCACAAAAAGTTTCATATATGCGCAAATGCAATTCCCCTATACAAATTTCTGACGTTTCCATAGCTTACTTTAACTGTAACCCCGGTTGTAATTGAAGTATGCAGTTCGTTTTAGTCTACGAACACTCGCTGGACCGAGCTCTTTCATTTAGAATTCTGTCCACTTGAATATGTTGTATTAAAGAGAAGGTAGGTGTTATCATTGGTGTCACTTATGTGTGACAAAAAGGTTTGTAGTATAGTACATAAAATTTGTTATAATTACTACAAAAAAATCAAATGTTTAATGTTATTTATTTATATATTTATTTATATGAATATACTTAAAGTAACTATGTAACATTGATTTATCTACATTGGCAGTGCTTACAACAAATATTTTTTTTATATTAATAGTTTTCGATTTTGCTATCCAGCTAAAACAAATAATAAAAGTGTCCATTTGGTAGAATCCACGAATCAAAATCAAATGCAGTCCATTCACGTTTCTAGCAAATAATGTTATTTGGTTTTTAAAAACTAAGTAATTTTTATGTTTCATGTAGTTGGTGCAAAACGTCTATGTATGGCCAAGTATCACAAGCTAACCAATATTAGCATTTGTATAAAGTATTTCTATTTTATTATTATTGAGTTTTATTTTAAACAAAATCGTATTGTCCAACTGTTACATGTGACTAGTGAACAAAAATGAATTAATATTATATTTTTAAGCATATAAAAAATATACACGCTAGGTAGTGGTGGATTGTATTTAAGTATTCCAATGTTAGCAAAAAAAATTAAGAATAAAAATTTACTTTAAAAAGTGCCATGATTTTTTTTCTTTCTAAAAATTAAATACTCTATGCCTTATAAACAATAAACTTATTATAAAATTTGCTTTGGTGTATATATAGTACGCAAAATATAAATCTTTAAAAGGGGACAATATTTAAATTATGACTTTTGCACATAAGACATTTTTATGCTTTCATGGATGTATTAAGTATATGTATTAGGGATTAAAATAATAATATATGTTCTAGCATCTATTAATTAACTGTCTTTGCACCATTAAGTTTAAAAAACAATTACACAACAGATACCTTTGTTCTTTCAACTTCATACTAAACAGTGTTTTTAATGCAAACTGAGCAACGCGATACGCGTTCTAGTAATCGTCCCGATTTAAGTGTCTCCCGTTCGGGCTTTGCGAATTGTTTTTGGTCATCTATAGTTGTAAGCCAGAAACTAAGCTTGTTAGCAAAATGATGACAAGTTCCACCTTCTCCGTTGCATTCTATAAATGGTGTTGCACGGAAATCTTCTAGACACGATCCGGGACTAGCTAAAGCTTGGCCACCACCCTGTCCACCAGCTCCCGTGTGCTGTAAACAAAATATATATAAATGTTAGAAATTTTTAAAATCTTAACATTACTATCCTTTATTTAAAAAAAAATCAGGAGAAACTAACCATTACAAAACTGTATCCAATCCATAGCTCTCTCCAACCTAATGGACAACTTGGGATGTCTAGTGTTTGACTGTGTACGGCTATAACATTTGCTGGTACCTCACAAACTACACATCTTGATATGTAACGCATAATTTCGTTGCCTTCTACTGGCATCATTGGAATTGGTTGGCCAGTTGATAACCAATAACTGCGATCATTACGGCTAGCGTAGTTACACACATCGTTAAGATCGCAAAATAGGAACGGCATTGTACTGAATTTTCTAACACATGAACCGGCATATCCTAGATCTTGGTTGTGAGCTTTCTCGTTACCATCTATGTACAGCAAGGAGTAGCCATCCCATAATTTTACGTGACCTGCTTCACACTGTGGTACTGCATCGCTTTGGCTATGTCGTACGAGAAGTATGCCAGTTAAATAATCGGTTGTTACACAAGAAGCTCCAGGCGGACCAGGTAATCCAGTAATGCCTGTGAGGCCTATTTCACCTCGTTCACCTTGTAATCCTTGCAAACCTTGTGGACCCGGTATTCCTGGTGGGCCCTGTGGTCCTGGATATCCCCGGTCACCCTTCTGCCCTGGACTACCATTTAAACCCGGTGGTCCTGGCGTACCATCAATTCCTGGAAAACCATCTTTACCAGGAAGACCGGGCGGTCCTGGTCTGCCTTGAGGACCTAACACAAACTGTGCCGATTCTCCTTTGTCTCCCTTTTCGCCAACCATACCGGTAAGACCTGCTGGACCTGGGTAGCCTTGATCACCTTTTAGTCCTGGGAAGCCCATGGGACCTGGTTGACCAGCAACACCATCCAAACCTCCCTCACCCTTACTTCCTTTTTGACCTATTATTCCTGGTAGACCTGGTGGCCCTAGATCACCTTTCTGGCCTGGTAAACCAAAGCCTGTAGCTCCTTTGTCACCCTTATCTCCTTTTAGACCATCTCTACCCGGCAGCCCTGGTAAACCTCGTTCACCATCAATTCCCGGAATTCCAATAAAACCTTCTCGTCCTTGTTCTCCTTTTTCTCCTTTAAGCCCCGGCGGTGCAGGGTAACCTGGTAGACCTATTTGTCCTGGTAGACCAGGTAATCCTTGGTCACCTTTTTCTCCAGGAGCACCTTGCTGCCCAGGACGACCATTTTTGCCAGGAGTTCCCATTAAACCTTTTTCACAGCTCATGGTAAGGCCAGGCATTCCCGAGGGTCCTACAGGTCCTATATCACCTACAAAAAAAGAACATATTTTATGAAATTTAATACGTATTATTTTATACCAACTAAAGAAAACAGTCTAAGTAATAGAGGTATTTTTAAGGTATCTTTGAAAAATATTGTTTTAAGAAAATAATAACAACCTTTTTCTCCTTCAATTCCTATTCTTCCAATGTCTCCCTTTTCACCCATAAGTCCACGATCCCCCTTATCTCCTTGGAATCCTTGTAGTCCGTCATAACCTCTGTCTCCCTTTTCTCCATCCATACCAGGGTTTCCTTGCGGTCCAATGTCACCTTTATCACCCTTTATGTTTATAGATAATCCAGGCAAGCCTATGTCTCCTTTAGGTCCTTCAATACCTATAATTCCTTGAGGGCCAATTGGACCAACTGGTCCCTGTTCCCCTTTCAGACCATCCATTCCATCTCGTCCGGGATAGCCTCTGTCCCCTTTGGCACCCTTTTCACCATGTGGTCCAGGAAAACCTGAATCACCCTTAAGCCCCGGCAGTCCATCTAAACCAGGCATTCCTGGTTGACCGTTGTCTCCTGTTGCACCTCTATTTCCCTTATAGCCTGGCACACCAGGAAAACCTGTATCGCCTTTTTGCCCAGGTTGCCCGGGGAAACCGTCTAATCCTCGAGGACCCATGTCACCTTTTTGTCCTGCAAGACCTGGTAAACCGTAACCAGGAAAACCTATGTCTCCTTTATCACCCTTCTCTCCATTTACTCCTGGAGCGCCATCTAAACCTCTTAATCCAGGAATCCCAGATTCACCTTTGACTCCCTTATCTGCTGCTAAACCAGGCTCTCCTTTGGAACCGGGCAGACCAGGAAAACCTCTTTCACCTTTCTCACCCGGTAGCCCTGTTTGTCCGGATGGTCCTACAGGTCCTTTAAATCCATGATCTCCTTTTGGCCCCGGTGCGCCAAATGGTCCTATTGGACCAGTGACACCTGGAGCACCTGGCGCACCAGGGTACCCGATTTCTCCTTTATCTCCTTTTTCTCCGGACTGTCCATCAACTCCTGGCACTCCCACAGGACCCGGGCGACCACGTGTACCAGGAAAACCTTTAGGTCCATCAGGTCCTTGTAAGCCATGATCACCCTTTTGTCCTGGTAAACCAATAACTCCAGGTTTTCCAGGAATACCTGGGTATCCTTGTTGTCCCTTAGGTCCCTCTCTTCCAGGTATTCCTGCCAATCCAGGAACACCAGGTGGTCCCACAGGTCCAGATTCTCCTTTCTGACCTGAGTAACCAACTAATCCTGGCCTTCCTGATAATCCCATATCTCCTTTTTCTCCTCGAAGACCAGATAATCCAGGTGGACCATCATTACCAGGTATTCCAGGTAATCCTCTTGGACCTTGGTCACCTTTTTCTCCGGTTAAACCAAAAGGTCCTGGAGGCCCCGGCATAGAAGGACCAATTTCTCCTTTATCTCCTTTTAATCCCGGCAACCCCGGTAAACCTCTTGGTCCAAGTTCTCCTGGCGTGCCTGGGAAACCCATTGAACCCATTTCTCCTTTTTCTCCTCTTGGACCTGGAAGTCCACGAGGACCAACAGGGCCCTGTCTTCCCGGTAAACCCATATCACCTTTGTCTCCAGTCCGACCTGGGAAACCTCTATCTCCTTTTTCACCAGATTCACCTGTAACGTAAATATTACATATTAGAGCTACTTATATATATATATATCCATAAGTAAACAGCACGTGAAAACATCGTTACTATTGTTACCTGGCGGTCCTTGGAGTCCAGGCGGTCCTTGTGCGCCTCTATCACCTTTTGTTAGATCTCGAAGATTAGCAGGGCACATACCCGGTTCACCTTTTTTTCCAAATCTTCCTGGAAGACCTTTTTCACCTTTAGAACCGAAATCGCCAGGAGTTCCCTTTTCACCTTTTAACGAAGCACCTTTAATCCCAGGTGTGCCCGGTGTTCCAGGAATACCAGGTATTCCGTCTGCACCTGAAGGTCCGATAAAACCTTGATCACCTTTAGGTCCAGGCATACCGATAGGTCCGCGATCTCCTTTACGCCCTTCACTTCCCCTTTCGCCTTTTGGACCTGGAAAACCTCTTGGACCCTGTTGCCCTTTTTCGCCTGGCGGCCCTTTTTTTAAACTCGACGGTATAATTGCATCAGCTCCTTTATCTCCGGGAGGACCCATGGGACCCTCATCGCCCCTGTCACCCTGTAATAGTACCACCATTTATACGTTTTTTTACATATGCTGAAGTAAAATATTACCTTAACAATTTTATATAGATTTTTTTCATTCTTTCATTTATGGTTTACTTATATGTTCCTGACTAATTTAGAAAGAATACAAGAAAACGAATACATATTTATTGTGATTTATGATCATGGCATATGGAGCACTACTGAAGCAAGAGTTATTATAATGTTTTTTAAACTTTAGCCTTACTAAATTCTATTCTAATACATATTCAACGTACCGGAGCACCAGGAGAACCAGGTAATCCGTTCAAGCCATCTGCACCACGTTCACCTGGCAGTCCTATAGGACCGGCAGGTCCCCTTTCTCCTCTTTCTCCGGATAACCCATCGGCACCACGGGCACCTTTTTGTCCTGGTCCACCAGGCCAACATTCATTACATTTGCCACCTAAGTCACCTTTAGGGCCTGCGCTACCTGGTATTCCATCAATACCAGGGCTTCCTTTGTCTCCTTTTTCTCCCGGAGCACCCATTTCACCAGGACTTCCCGGAGTTCCTAGAGTAGAATTTCCAGGAGCACCTCGTAATCCTTGATATCCCCGTTCACCTTTTTGTCCTTTGCTACCTGAGAGTCCGGGTATTCCACTGATTCCTTTTTGACCCTAAAATTTTAATTAATATTTAAAATTCAACCCTTATCTAATTTTGTATCATTCATAGTGATAAAAACATTTTAAATGGTAAAAGTTAGCATGACATGAGGAGTTTATCTGATGTAAGAAAATGAATTTGGTGTAATTTGGTCTAGTTACAAACTGGAAGGAAGGTACAATTATAAGCATTTTTATTATACGTTGATATATTGTGAGGTCACAATATTAAGCTGATTTAAGCTGGCCTTTATAATAATTACATAAAGCTATACATACATTTCAATTAAAATCGAAAAAATTACAACTTTAACTTAATAAATCCAAGGTTAAAAATATAAAAAAAACTTACTTTTATTATGATTAAGCCTTCTAAAACTAAAAGCTGATTTTATGGAAAATTCAAAAGTATATCTTAAAAAATGTGCTAATGAATAAAACTTCAACTTACAGGAATGGATAAACCGTCATCGCCCTTCGTACCTCTAAGACCTTGTGGGCCGGTTGGGCCATCATAACCTCTAGGTCCAATTTCTCCTTTAGAACCATCATAACCCGTCTCACCCTTCTCTCCTTTTTGACCAGCTGGTCCTTCTATGCCTGGTGTTCCCGGTTCTCCTTGACCACCAGGACGTCCCATTGGACCAGATTCTCCCCGTTCTCCGGGTCTGCCATCTGTCCCTTTAGGCCCAGCTGGTCCCGTATAACCACGGGGTCCTGGGGGGCCTGGTGGACCCCTAGATCCTGTGCGGCCCCCAGGTAATCCTTGAACACCTTTTAGACCCCTTAAACCTGGTGCTCCATCCCTTCCAGGTTCGCCTTTTTCACCATGCCTTCCAGAAAGTCCCGGCAGCCCATCATTTCCTCGGTCTCCTTTTTGTCCCATAGGTCCAGGAGCGCCGTACATTCCATCCCGACCCTAAAATTTATAAAGTGCTTGTTAACATTTTTATAATTAATTCTATTTAATAAATGTAATATTAATTATATCAAACATAAGGTGTTATTTTATTAACTTACTATAGCGCCAGGGTTTCCTCGTAAACCTTTCTCTCCCTTGATACCCATTTGTCCAGATAAACCAGGTTCACCTATGGGTCCGGTATCCCCTTTGTCGCCTGCTCTACCTGGCTCACCCTTTTCACCCTTAGGTCCCATATCGCCAGGAACTCCTCGAATAGCACTGTTATTATCTTCACTCGGCAATATAAGGGGGGGACATCCAGGTCCCTTATCACCTCTATCTCCCCTATCTCCCTTTTCTCCTTGAATTGATTGCCCTTTTGAACCTTTAGAACCCTTGTCACCTTTTCCTCCTTGCGGTCCCTATGAAAATAAAGAACAAATTTATCTTAGTTTAAAACTAAAGGAAAAGGAATTTAATTATATGAGGAACTGTCCAAAAATATGTGGTTCATCTGCAGTTAATAGTCAAGTGATCAATCACGAGTAATCAGTAAATAAAAAGTGTATGTCCCTAGACTCACTTTATAAAAGAAATGTGAAGATCTGACAATATATTTCCTCATTTGTATATTTATTGCTCTAGCACAAACGACAACTTACCATTGGCCCTGTATTTCCTTTAGGTCCCTGTAAGCCAAAAGGTCCTGGCGGTCCTACGGGTCCTTGACTTCCTTGCATTCCATCAGCTCCAGGTTCACCTTTTTGTCCTTTGGGATACCGACCCATATGAGCTGCTTCTCCCTTGTCACCCTTATCTCCTCTCGGTCCAGGTATACCACGAGGACCTGGTGAACCCTTAGGTCCCATTTCTCCTGTGTCTCCCTAAATTTTTAAGTTTCTTTAATTTTGATTTACATAAATGCAATGACGATAATTTTGCAAATGAATTCCTATTCTATGTAGCGTTATGAAATATAAAAAAAAAATCTTAACTACTTCATTTATAATTGAGAACTATATTTGTTTAAAACATATTGAAGAACAACAGTTGACCATACATGTAGCATTCATTTATTTCAGAATTTATCCTTTCTTATACAATACAATTAATAGATTGAAGTTATTTTTTAGGTATGATCTACAGCTGATTCATTATATTGATACTAATGAAATTATATAAAAAGCCAAGGTATTCAAAGAGTTAACAACAAACAAAATCCATAAGAGCATTCAGTAGGTAAATCATTTGTATAGAAATCCCATCATATAAATCAATTGAACAAAAAACGAAGAATAAGGTATTTCAGCATTCTTGCACAGTCTTTCCACGTGGAACAAAAATTTCTGAAGAAGTAAGGAGGGTGTCAATTTTAGGTAGAAGGTATTGGTTACGCCAAGAATATTTTTTGTGATGTGCTTGTAAATAAAGAAATTCATAATATTTTTAAATATTTTCTAATGTCATAATTTTATTAATGATATAAAAAAAGAGACGTGAAAAAAGAAACTAGACAAGGATTAGGTTGCCCTTCTAACTGTCTTAATTCATTCACACAATTTAAGGTAAATTAAATTCTTACATCAGTTCCATTGCAGCCGTCTCTTCCAGGTATTCCTGGAATACCGGGTTCACCTTGTGGTCCGGGTGGTCCAGTCAGACCAGTGAATCCTTGAGCACCAGGTTTCCCTCTCTCTCCTTTTGGTCCGCGAGGGCCCTGGGGACCTAACTGTCCCTTTTGCCCCTTTGGTCCTTGAGGTCCTTCTGCACCTTCATGACCAGGAAGCCCCCTTATTCCTGGGGGACCAGGAAGTCCTGGGAAACCCTGTATAATGGCTTTCCTTTAATAAAATGTAGTATAATATTTTTATAACAAAGGCCTCCTGCGAAGCTGTGTTGTAAAATTTAATAAAAAATGTGATCCAAAAAACATAATGTGAGTGGATTAAAAGTAATTTATTTACCTTTAATTAATTTGCTTAGTTTTATATTTTCTAATAAGTTTTTATTATGTGTTACAAACTATTTTAGTGGTTTCATATTTATGTTATATGTACAAAAAGAAACAAATGCAAAGAATTTAAACGTTTGGAAGAGATAATTCGTGAGGCTATAAAAAAAAGGTGATTTCATTAAAAAATATGGTTCGATCATGCCACCATCCCTTAATTTATAAAAATAAACCCAAGCATACTACTTCTACAAAACCTCTAGTAACTATTAACAGATCCTGTATGACTGGGCTATAGTGAACAAATTATACATTAATACATGTAATTTAGTATACGTAAGCCTTTAACGCCATAGGAAATTTGAAACAATGAGAATTTACAAGACCAAATTTAAGCCAACAAAATATTCTTTTTTATTTACTTTTGATTTTAATATGCAAAAAAAAATATTACTTACCCTTGAGCCCTTTTCAGCAAAACATTTCGGAACGCAACAGCCAGGGGCTGTACAGTTACGATCTACTGCGGTTGTCCGCTGTCGAGTTACCGGATCGTATACGGCGAAGTTAAGTCCAGAGCTAGGTGGCGGTCGAGGCGGTGGTACATCTGGTCGACCAGATAATCCATACCTAGTCGGTGGTGGAGGCGACGGAGTCCGAGATCCATACCATTCTCGTGGTGGCCATCGGCCTGGATCACCACTTATTTCGTTAGCGTCTAACCAACCGTCATCTTGCTGTATAATAAAGATATTCATTAATTTATTTATAATGTTCCTTACATTCAGAATATGACGTTTTATAACCACAAAACATAAGAAAATATTTGATAACGTAATGCTTTTTTACATTAATAACATAAATACAAAAGTCACCTGCACAATAAGTGTGAACATTTAGCTTACTTGTGTATAAAAATGTAGGAAACCTGATTATACGATACTATAACTATTTAATAAAACAGAAGAGATAAATATCTGTAGATTGAACTGTACGTGGGTAACAAACTTTTCTAATATCCCCTAAAATGTTCACAATTCAAGTCATTGGTGTCAAGAACTTTTGTATGATTTCTGTGAATTTGTTTGCAAAGCCCGCAAATATTATTCATAAGAATAGAGAGATAGAAGAAGAAGATAACCCAAAGTAACATAATATAACAAGTATATAGCTTTATTTATTTTCTTTGGCACGCTCTACAGCCTAAACGGCAAGATGGATTTAAGTTTGAAAGGTGTCGTAAAATTCGTCTTATGTGTTATTGTGTTGTGCGTTGTAATTCATTGCTATAGAGTTACTGAGTATATAACAAATTAAAACGGTGGGTTTTTGGGAACAAAATATACGTCTCTATTTTTTTTTTCTTTAGAACCTATCGAGTAAAATGTCAAGAAAAAGTGTTTTTTTAAATGCTTACAAAAATATACATTACATATCTTCTTCCTACTAGCCTTATTCCCAAAATACTTGGGGTCGGCTTCTAATCCAACCAAATATTACCTGAATATCAGTTTTTACATAGAGCGACTGGCATCTGACCTCCGCAACC
>DWHK01002092.1:0-10309 GCA_018247855.1 Graphium androcles
TTTATGCTGTCTCTGTGAAGGGTGGTGGTACCTCCCCGGACGAGCGCGGCCGTAGAAGTGCAGCAAAAGCTGTACCACCTATTAATGTAGTTCTAGGCATACTTTATTAGTGTAAGATGGTGGTACCTCTCTAGTCGCGTGCTCTTATAAGAGCAGCAAGGGCTGTATGTAAACTGTGTTATTATGAGCAAATCTAACTGTTATTTTAAAAAAATATAAATGTCATAAATCATAGAATCTTACTCATATATAAACATTGTGTATTACCCGTAGACTTAATAGAAATGGCATCTATTTACTAAATAATTGTCAGCTTATCATGGTCTTCGCATATATGGTATCTTTAGGTAATTTTTATTAAGTGTAACTGGGGCTGAAAACTTCATAAGTTGCAACTCTTTGTTAATGGCCGAATACCATTTTCTGATTAAACAACAAACAAACAAACAACGTAAATAATAATCAATACGCTTCATAACATCTCCTTTATGTTGATGTTATCCCACAAATAGTAGAAGTATTCACAATACTTTGGCTTTAAACAATCTTGTTATAAAATAAAAAGACGTTGTTATTTTACGGGATAACTAATCTAGTCTAAGTCGAAAAACTAAACAATCCGCCCCTTGCATCGATTAGCCGGTAATGGGGTCCCGAGGGCCGGCTAAATGTAGCCGGTTACCGGACAGCGGTAAATCTTGCGGTGGAGCAGTAAATCTTCTATCCCAAGATCGTGTGCTTTGGTTGTTTCAAAGTAAAATTATTATAATTTAATGATAATAAATATACATTAATTTTTCTCATACTTTCGGTTATAGAATTTAATATAAATACCTAGACTACTTTTCTTAGTTATACTTTTCCATAGATATGTGTGTCCTAATGTTATAAAGGAATATTTATAATCGAGAAAATATCTTACTTGATGTTAGGCAATAACTGAACATTTTATTTAATTAATGGAAAAAAATCATTGTTTAAAATGCCATTACTCTCTAAGGAGCCGAGCAATGATTGATAAAGATGGGGAACAAGATTCTCGGCGCTTTCTCTACTGTACAGGTCACTGATTTTGTTTGACCTTCAATAAGAGTTTTAAATAATCCTTACTCGAATAAAGAGATTTCGACTTTAAATATTGCACCAATACTAGATTTATAGCAATCTTCTCAAAATTATTGTGCACGTAAACTTTACAATAACAATATATTATCTTGAAATACTCTATTTATTCACAAATTATTCCTTTATTCATCTAATTTCATTTTATTACATCACACAGTTATTGTAAAGGACATTTAAAAGGATCTGTCAAGGGCATTAGGTCCATAAAGCGTCAAAAATAAACCGTTTAACATTAATTACTTCCGAACCAGTTACCTATAAGCACCTTTACACCCAGATGTTCGCACAATCACACACACCATTGAACATCGTTAATGTCCGACAAATTGTTGCGAACGAGGCAGATGGCGGGAAAAAAACACACACACACGTTCTGTGCGATAGTAGTTGACTTTACGTGACTTGCTCATAATTCCGTATTTGTGCAGGTATTTTATGTTAGCAGTATAAAATGGAAATGGGAACCAAAACCTCTTCTATGTTATTTTTATATGCTCTATATATATATAGACAATTTCTTCAATTTTATTATATATATAATAAAATTGTAGCTTATCAATGTTATAGGAGACTTTTAAAAAAATAATAATGTAAGCGTATTTCTAACAGCAAAACAAGTTTTTTACCGACTTAAAAAAGAAGGAGGTTCTTAATTCGATTGTATTTTTTTATGTTTGTTACTTCGGAAACTTTCTACGGAACTGATTTTTATGATTCTTTTTTTATTTGAAAACTGGGGCTTCCCGTGTTGTCCCCTTTAAATCTGAATAAGACCTGACAAGTATTTTTTAAGTTATTAATCAAATAATTGAAGTTGAAGTTGAAAATACATTACGTAAGTCCACTTTTGAGTCGGTTGAAGTCGGTTTTATTTAAGTTTCTGTGAAAAAGGTTCTTGTCAGAATAATTGTCCCGTGGACGTCAGCACTACCCGTGCTTGCAACACTATTGCAACTCCACTGACATTGCACGAGCGGCTATCATAGCTTACCATCAGTTGAACCGTCTTTTCGATTTCCTCTTTTTTTTAAAGAAAAATAAGACGTCAACGTTTATGATAAGGCTTTTTATAGAAAAAAATTTACAAGTGAGCAGACGGTCTACCCTATGTTAACTGATAACCGAGATCCACGAACTATTACAACTTTTCGAAGAGTGGTTGACTTTGGTGGCCGTTGGTTAGAGAAGGAGATAGAAACATGGACGTGAATAAGAGGGCTAGGGCTGGATATCCGGCAACCTTACAAACCAGAGGTCTGCAACTGTTCTTGACCGCGAGTCTACTACTAGTTTACTTTATTTTCGAAGCTGAAATGGGTCACATGAAATTATCAAATGGGTCACTCGGCCATAGTTTGCCTACCTCTGGTCGAGCAGGTGGATAAGAGCGGCAAAAGCTGTATGTAAGGTGTTACACCCTAATCTGTGTCTATTGTATTACTAGGTACATACGAGTATATGTTTAACGGATATTACCTTTTTTGTGACTACTATGGCAATTGCTATATTTTTTATGGAAAGGTTGACAACGAGCAAACGATTCACCTGATGTTAACCAATGCCGTCGCCCGTGTCCATACACACGCAACATCCGGAGAATCGCATGTGCGTGGTCGGTCTAGGAAACTGGATAGAATAGTTTTATTGGGTTGGATGGTTCAGGAACACATTAAAGATTTGGAGGGGAAAGGAGTGGGAAAAGAAGAGGTTAGGAACGGTCATCTGGCAACCTAAATAGTCATGCATACTTTATTTTTTGCCAATTTGTGTAGGGCGGTAGTACTTCCTCGGGCGAACACGGCCTTAAAAGTGCAGCAAGAGCTGTAAAAGGATAAGATGCTCTACCATCTAAATATATTTAATTCGTAATTTACGTCGCAAAAATGAACATCTGCTATTCCAATCACAATCATTCCGATATCTTTTCACAGCCGGTATACGAGGCGTCGAACCTACTAGATCCGCCGGCCGCCCCGCTCCCGCCCCCGCCCTTGCCCCCGCCTAGGCAAAGGCGATAATCCCATTCAGGCATCACGTACGTAATCCGATTATTGGTAATAGATCCGCGCCACTTTTCACACCATTTGTCCCTAAACATTCAATATCCAGGGGTCCGCAAACTTAAACGTGCAATACTTCATAATCTACTGCACCTTATCACAAAGCAAGAAGATTACTTTTTGTATAATTCAAATGTAAATGCAGCTTGGTATTGGCATAATGTAAAATCCACACAATCGATATTGATAGGCATAATGCGATCCGTAACAAATTCCAGTAGATTGACGTCACAATGACGTGTGCAGACAGTTTTGGGGAATGTGCGATATTGTGTGTCATGTAATTGTGAATTGACGTTAAAGCTGAAATTTCGTGTAGTAAAACTTTGACATGGCTCATTGTCGAGCTAACAAGACGTTTAGGCATAGAATATCGCGGAATTAGAGGTAAAATGTTATTAATATGCTTTTATTAATTTGTCCGTATGTTTGTTTGTCCAAGACTTTGACAGGACAACAGGAGTTAAACCTTGCACCTGGTGTTCTCCCGATAGAGTGTGTCAATAAGTCTTATAACTTATATTATATAGTAATGAGACTATTAAATAATTATGTAACCATTTTGATACTTCAGGTTTATATTTCTGATATATGTGTCCTTAACCGAAATTCGCACATATAGGAATAATTAGTATATTAGCAAAGGTTTTGGTTTAACATTTGAGATATTAGCCTCGACATTTCTCGATTAATTGCCATATTTTTGATCCGGCGACCGAAGCGAGTGAGGTTTACAATTACAGTTGGGGTGAAAATACATTTTATGTATGCATGTATGTATGTTCCGTGATAAATCTCGAACCAATGCTCCAATTTAAATGAATTTTGGAATATATGTATCTAATATTAGTACAATTTTTATATATAATCGCAAAAATTTAATATTTTATATATTTTAATAAATAATCGCGAGGTCCAAGTTCGTGGCGAACAACTAGTCTATAACAATTGGAATGACTCCAATCCATTCCCAAAGGAATTAATGATTGACCGAGCGAGCGAAGCGAGTAAGGTACACAATTACAGTTTGGGCGAAAACGCATTTTATGTATGTATGTAACGCGATAACTCTTGAACTAGTACTCCAATTTAAATGAAATTTGGAATAAATGTAGTTTATATTAGTACAATTTTTGAATTCCTTGGGCATCGAAATCGGTTCTGTAGTTTAGGAGATATTGATATAAATGTGAAACAAAATAACGGCGAGGTCCAAGTTTCCGGTGAACTACTATTATATGTATTTTTGACGATAAAGACCCATAGCGCAATAGTTAAAAGTTTCGACATGTTAAAATAATTTTAAATCCAATTTTATTGATTTTATTGTCTTTCGTAAGAACCTATGAATTCGCTTCAGATCGTCTTAGCCTTATTAAAATAAAGAATGTCTTTCGATAAGTCGGCGCGAGGGTTGGGAGCAGCCTCCGGGACAGCGCGTGTCCATCGGCCTATTATCAAACGGTGATATATCGCCCATCGCTGATCTGCTTATCAGCGTAAATTATGTCCAGATTATGGCAATAAAAACTTATTAAATGAATATATTTGTTTACGCGGCGCGGTGCCTCTGCGGCGAGTGCGCCAGGCGGCGTTTACATGCAAGGAAAGGGGAGGAAATTATCCTTATATTTACAGGGATACCTCCGTGATTTAGCGATATAGGCTTCATTAAGTGGAGGTCGTGAGGTCAAATTCTAAGGGCACACAGTGACTTTGTATTGTTGTTTTCTAATTGGGTTAGGGAATATAGATTTCCGATTTGGCGACCACAATAGTTGCTCTTTGCTTGCCTACTTCTTCTTCGTTCTCCGAACAACGTGTCAGAAAAGGCAACTAAAGTTATTAATCCCTGAGGGTAGAGAAAATTGCGTCATTTTGCTTTGGCGTCATGTAAGCCGGGCTTAAAGATTAAGCACGGCAAAGAGTATGATGCGAGCACGAGACGCCTTATTATGAACTTATTCCCCGGCCAATGTAACGGCTTATTTTAATGCAATAAAAATATTTGTTTCGGGCGCGCGGCTAAGCCCGGCTTGTTTGCTCGGCGTTATTTACGCGCCGCGGCCGAGTATTAGGCCAGTTTTTATTTGATGTAGCTGCGACACGCGTTATAGGCTTAGGATGGCTTGCAGCATGCCGTATTCCTATTGATGTTGGCTTTTTTTAATAAAGTTGGCAAGAGAGCGGATGGTTCACCTGTGAAGCAGTAACCGTTGCCCGTGAATAACTACAATACCCGAAGAGTTGGTAGTGCATTGTTATTTTTGAAGAAGTAGGTGATGATATAAAGAAGGTGATAGGATTATATTTAGGATTGGAAAGATAAAGTAGTCAGAGAATATCGCAGTGGTAGAACAGACCTTCCAGTATTTGTTTTATTCTGGCTTTGTGTGACGCGGTTCCACCACATTCAGTGCAATATGTGTAGCAAAAGCTTTACTATATTTGAGGTAAGTTCTCGTCGCCTATCCTTAAGGTTTGTCAGTACGCGCTCATATGTTAGTCGTATGTCATCGTCATACTGATGTTTGAAGGTCACAGAGTATAGTAGTAATATCTTACCATGTTTTGGAACTAAACAACCCGTGGCGCTTCTAATTGCATTGAACTGTCATGGGTTGTCAACTCCGATTACGCCATCTGACTGACACTAAACATTAAAAGTCGTAAGTTCATATTGTGAGGCCTTAGTTTCTTTATGTTTTTTATTAAACGGAAAGCAAAAAGCTATTAAATATTCCATTTAATCGAAATAATAACACTCTTCAAGATTAAAAAAAAATGTAACCCTTAAAAACTTGGCATCAATATATCAATATTTTTTTATATTAACATGTCTGGCCATTATGTCAGTAATAGTTTCTTAAACATGACTCACGATCAAAGCTGAGAGAGCAAAAATGGATTTTAGTATATTGTTGGCATCTTCTAGGAGGAATTTGTTTAGAACGCGTAGTCTTATGCTGGCTGTTTTATCTGTTCTATCCTAAGCATGACAGCGTGGATTTTATTTAATAAAAGCATTATGATGGTATAATTATGCTGCAACATTTATTGACGCTGCAATATTTTAGGTAATAATAAGTATTCTGCATACAGCTCTTAATAGTTAGGCAGCTCGATAAGGTATCTACCGCTCGCACGCTGCCCCGCTTCGCAAGGCTAAAGAGAAATCGGGTGTAAGAATAACTTCGTTAGTTTAATAGTTTCATGCAGAGCGGCTGGCATGTGACCTCCGCAACCCAAAGGAATAAACTGAATTCAAAGGATGGATTAGTTGTCATGATGTTTGAGGGCACTGACATCCTTTAACGGCTGTCAAAGGTGCTCTTGACAACCGAGACCAACTTTTTACATCACACCCATCCGACGCATGGGTCATCTTAATTTACAGGCAATGGGGTGATCAGCCCGTATTGCTCAAATCCAACTGAGAAGCAACAACACAAGGTTATTGTCTCCCTGTGCGATTTGAATCCACAACCTCCGGTTTGAAAAGCAAGGGCCTATACCACTAGGCCACGGAGGCAGGCCCAAGTCTTAATCGGCATCTATATGAAAATTTATTAAAATTGGTTCATTGGTTTAGGTCTTAAAAGGTTACCTTAAGGTAAGGCCGAGAGACAGAGTTACTTCCCCATTTCCGCATAAAAATCAGTATCCATACTGTACTGCGTACACCGATTTACATCAAATCATACCAACTATCTTACAAGGTTGTAGAGCATAACATCCTTCATACAGTTTCTGCTACACTTCTACGGCCGCGTTCACCCGAGGAGGTAGAACCAGCACTAAATAAAATATGCATGGCTCTTAGGGTTGCCTGATGGCCGTTTATATCCTCTTCTTTTCCCACCAAATCCTTAATATGATACTGACCTATTTATGCCCTTTAACCAGTTTTTTTCCAATTTCCAACGGAAACGCAACGCGTCGGATGTTGCATGTGTCCATGGACGACGGGATCACTTAACATCAGGTGAACCGTCTGCTCGCTTGTCAACCTTTTCCTATAAAAAAAAAACTAGTTTCACTTTCAACCGTGCAGACGGCTTCTGTTGGATTAAATCGTGTAAAAATAGAAATATTCCGACTGGTCATTAATTTAGTTAGTCGAGGCTAACGAACAGGTAGCTGGTTCGGTGCCGGCCAAAGGGAGCTCGCGCCGAGCCTGATAAATGAGCCGCCATTGTCGGCTACCGGTCTTGGCGGAAGAGCGCCGCGTTCCAACTTGCTGGGTTCTGTATGATTAGTATAATCATGGGATAGTTATATAAAACCTTTTAAGGCTCCAGGTTAAAGTTAATCCAATGTAATTCTTAAAGTTTTGGGTGTTTTAAGCAGTCATACTCGGAGTGATTATTCTCTAAATGATGGAGTATTAGCCTTCGTATTCGCTAAATAAAAATAAATTAGTGATAATAAGTTTCTTGAAGCTTTATCAACCCGTTTATTACTTCAAACATAAACGTGATTATTATAAAAAAAATCTTTCGTTCTATGAAAGTCTTAAATTTTAAAACATAAGGATTTTGTTTATTAATTTTCATTAGTCTTATTTTCTCATTTAACCATATCCATAACGGTAAAGAACCTAAAAGAAGTCTTGAGAACGAGAGAAAAATTAGATTTTTAACTAAATCATAATAATAATATATAAGTTAACTTCCACGTTTAAAGTAATATAGATTTAACTTTTTAACCGTTTTATGTCCTAACCTGTGGAACCCGAAAGTTACAGAAATAAAAGAGCGCCGGCCCTTTGTACGTCGGTGTATTAAATGTTAAAAGTTAGACGTTAGAGTTTATTGACGCTACCATATAATGTGTACGCCTTTTATATGCCTCTATATGATTTCTTCGCGAGGTCATTAGTTATGGCTTAATGCGATCCCTTGGGCATTACGCTCAGCCGCAGTGTTTTGAAATCGGATATATGCTATCGGATTGAACTTGTGCGAATGCTACACTGCAATCCAGATTTAATAATGACTCTTTAGACTCATTTCTGCAGCCAAAGAAACCTCCATTGGCCTTTTAACTGCATTGATTGGCTGAATAACTATACAATCAAAGATAAAACTTCCCCACTGCTCAGTTTATTTGAGACAACTTCAGTAGAGACTTAATCTGGGTACGCTATACAATATAGCTTATAAATATTATATGAAAGTAATCTACTTCTATTATATTTGTAAATCAACAACGTATCATTTAAAGACTACGAGTCGGTCGCTATTTATAGACATGTAAGTATTTCCCGATTATATTACATTAAAGTTTAGTTAATGAAATAGTAAAATTGTCAATAATAGAGTTTTTATATCACACAAACGAGTCCTCTGTAATTGTGTTTTTTTGAACCCTTAGAAAAGTAGTCATTCGATAAATCTCTGAACGTATGCAATACATCATAACATTTGCATACATAATGCAATAATTTTCGATACACATATAAACCAATAGTCAACTTGATTGAGTGCCAAAGAAGGGGGTTCAAATAGGTGATTTTCTTTCGAAGTGTTTAATTTTTTTAATATCCTATACACAACCAACACGTGTATGTGTATGTAGTATGACGTACGATACTATAATTTCATGAACTAATTAAATCGACTTTATTTTCTCCATCCATCACTTAATAATTAAGTTGTGAGAGATTTCTGCCCGATAGTACAGTTGGAGTACAGAAAAAGCCACCCCCATCAGAGGCGCATTAGCTTGTGCAAACAACGGGATTCGTCCGTCCATACGTCTTTGTTTTCATAGGACGGTGCATCGAAGTCCTTGGGGAGCGTTTGCGGGACGCGACATCCGTTCCTGTGACGTATTTAAGTTAATACTACATTAAACATTTCCTGCAAATAAGAAAAAGCTTTTAATAATGTGTACTTCATGTTAAACAAGATAATTTTTATAAAGAAAGATTGGCAAGCGAGTAGACGGTTCACTTCATGTTAAGAGATTCCGTCGTTGCGTGTGCGTTATCAGCCTCGGAATTTGGATAGAAAAGGTTTATTGGGTGGGATGGATCAGAAACATATTAATGATTCGGAGTCGAAATGAGTTGGGCAAAAAGAGGGTAGGAATGGCCATCCGGCAACTCACGATTTGTAGCATTATTTTAGCGCAGCTGCCGTTTTCAGCGAAATTTGAAAGCATTTATAAATCCTAGTAACATTTAATAATTTACACATACTTTAATCAATTATTAATTTTTCATGATTATTTACTCTAATATATCCGATTAGAATAATAACACATATCAATTATAAATAAGCTCTCGCGAAAAGATGGCCTCAACGCTGAGCAGTGTTAAATGTACTTGTAGTGGAACTTGTAGCACTACGTCTTCGTAGCGGGTGCAGTGCATTTCGGAGTGTGCTCATAATCAATGATGTAAAAGTTATTGATAAAGACTTGGTAATATTTAAGATAATTGGTTAGAATATAATAATTGCTAAAGCTTATATTTACTGCACACATTAATAATTGGTATATATTAATAAGTTGCATATTTGAATAACATTAAAAATTTTGGTGTATAGTTTTGTGTATAACTTTCTCGATAAATGATTATCACTTTATAAACATTTTTGTATAATTTGTATGTTCTGTGACAGAATACAACTAGATTTAAAAACATTAATATAAGATCCTAAACCACTTAAGCTTACCACACTATTATACACTAATAGATGATAGGTGTAAAGAAGGTGTATATAAATGATTAGATACCATCTTTTATGGTCCGTGACCATATGACCAACGGTTTGAAATATTTTATATACATATATATTTTATATTACAAACAGAGTATTTAAAATCAAATTATAAATATATAAATTCCGTTAAACAGTGCTGTATCACTACTTATCTAATAATGTCTATAGATATATGTAATGTAAACTCATAATTTTAGCCTATAAACCAAGGTATTCTTGAATTAAAGTCATTTATATATAGACAAACCTATTTAATTATATTTCACATATACTAGTAATTAACTGGGCATTCAACGTGATTTACATATTAATTGAGCTAAGAACAGAAGTTACAAGTGTTATCATTTAAGATAAAATTGTAATTTCAGAACGAAGACTGAATTAGTAAAAGAT
>DWHK01002093.1:0-10309 GCA_018247855.1 Graphium androcles
GATTATATGATTCAACAAACGAATACTTTAGTATTACTTCGTTGACTTTATAAATTATTATTTAACAAAATTTCTTTAAAATTTCAATTTTCAATGTCATTACCAAAGCTATGTTTTATTGTGATTAACTTAAAATCTTTCTAATTATTTTTTTTTCTAAAGCAAGCAGATGGCTGCTACATCTGATCCTGTTACATAATTGGACAAACTCGCTTCGCAAAACCAATTACGGATTTGTCTGGCAAATGTAGTCATATTAAAACGGATTTACCCACCCACGGAGTCGAACCGACGACCCATTGCATAGATATTCTTTTATAACATACTACGATTCACTTATACTTTCAGTGACTCTTGATTACCTTGTCAGTCGAACGAGGAGGTACCACCGCCTCAAAGCCTTATTCTATTCCAGCATTTAAATTTATATTTTGAAGAACACAGACCATAAGCCTCAAACTTATCTCATACAAGCACGATAACACAAGGAATTTTCTAGAAGTCGCCGTATCGAACACGTCAAAATAAAATCCTCCCGGCAAAAAAACTTTCAGGTGATTATGCGTAATATTAAATAAAAAATATATATTATAAATATTATAAATGTATAAATTTGTGTGTTTGTTACTGCATAATGCAAAAACGGATAAAATTTGGCAACTAGTTTACTACCCGGATTAACATATAGGATGGATTTTTAACCAATGAAAAAAAAAAACGCCGCTGAAATCGCGGAGAGCAGCCAGTAATAAATAAATAATACGACGATGTTGCAATAAATGTGAACAAATACAGATACAAAAATAGTCAATGCGCTTGCAAACGAGCAATGACAAATTGCCTCCGATTCAAATAAAGAAATCGATCATGTTAACAATGGCGGTCGTATAGTGGGCGTGTAGAGCGCGACGTGGAATTATTACATCAAATGCAAGCATTAAGTCACTGACAGGGAGCGATCTGAAATAATTAAGCCGCGATACTGTACACGGGTCTATGTCTTAACAAGGCCCGCATTTAAATGAAGCATCGGGAACTTGCACCGAACGTCCGCTACCAAGATTTATCGACCGTCAAACTCGTTGCGTTATCACTTATATTTCGCATGTTGTCTCGCTTGAAACAAGTATAGCGATTGTTAGTGAATAATGTTGCACGATTATAGATGGCGTTGATGCAAGACGGTGTCGTAAGATCTTCATTTTTAATACGAGATGTGTAGTCACGATTTCTGCAAGCGGTATATTTGGAATAAATAGATTATCTATTTGTTTTGTAAATGCTTAATGGTAATATTTTGTTATGGAAATAATTAAATGTAAAACATGAATATAGTTATTTTATGCAACTTCAATTTGAATAACGACATTCCGCGGAGCGGCTACATTACTTCCTTGTTTATTTAGCAATGAAGAAAGTGTTACCATGATTTCTATTACATAATTACTAAGTGAACTCGGCTCGCTTCTAGATACGTCACCCGTTAATAGTTTGTTTTCGTTCGAGTTGTGAGATAAGTTGTTAATTATCGGCGACACAAAATCGAGTTCCGATAGTAGGGCACGTCGTAATGAGAGCGCTCGAGATATACTTGTTACAGTGACGACAGATGTCACTGTAGACTCGGACAAATGATAGCCGGCCGAAAGAGTGGTGTATAAATCTTATCGTTTAGTCTGCACCCCAGTACCTCACGCTGATATACCTCCTAATAGCGTGGGCATAAATCCCATAATTGCGTTACAATTTTCGCTAAAGGCTCTACTGGAACGGTCGTGAATATTCATACACTGTGATAGATCGTTTTGCTTGGTGGCCAGTTTAATGAGATAGTTTTAAACGTTTATAGTGACTGACTGGACAGTTCTTGTGGCAGTGTACTAATTTTCTTAATCTTGTCTTCAAATTCAGGAAGACTTTAGGTTATGAAGTAAGCGTAATTTAAATACAACGGCTCAGGCCTTTCCAGTGCTCAAAATTAACGTTTGTTGATTTAGGATGAATGTGCCATTTAAACTTACTACCGCATGACTTTTTAAATCGTTCGGCAAATTAAAATTTGATTTAAATTTTGAGTAAGTTATTAACGAATTGTTGACTGAGCGAGAGAAGTGAGTAAGGTCTTAAATTACAGTTGGAGAGAAAAAACATTTTTTGTATGTGATAACTTTTGAACCAGGGCTCAAATTAAAATTATATTTGGAATGTATGCAGGGTTAATTGACCGAGCGAGCGAAGCGAGTGAGGTTTATAATTACAGTAGGGGCGAAAACGCATTTTAAGTATGTATGTATGTATGTATGTATGTATGTAACGCGATAACTCTCGAACCAGTGCTCCAATTTCAATGAATTTGGAATATATGTAGGTAATATAAGTATAATTTTTAAGTTCGTTGGGCATCAATATCGGTTCAGCAGTTTATGAAATATTGAAAAAAAATTGAAATTAAAATAATCGCGAGATCCAAGTTCGCGGCGAACTACTATTTTATATTAACTTTAAATCTTATTGCTTAAGAAGTTAATGAAAAAATTTAAGCTGTATGACTTTACATTGTCCAGCTTAGGATTCCGTGAGAATCGAGCTTAATTCTTTCGAAGAAGACCGTTTTGACCAGACAGTTGCCTTGGCGAGGATGGGACGATAAAAAAAATAACAGCCGCGCATCGTATTCACGGAAAGCCGAAAATTAGTCTGCATAGTTTTGTATACACTTTGTGCCGTGGTTTCTAGCAATTGGCTTAATAACAATTGAAGCGGTAATAAAGCATAAAGATTTTTAACTTTTGCGATTTCATGCAGGCCTCAAAGTAAGAGTATTTAGTACATTCATATGTATATATAAGACTAGCTGGCACTGGCACACAACTTCGTCTGCCTCACATAAGTTGAGATGTCACAAAATAAATAAATTTTACCCGTTTTTACGACATCTTTCATTAATACTCCGCTCCTATAGGTTGTAGCGTGATATTATATAGCCTAGAGCCTTCCTCGACGAATGGGCTTTCCAACGCTAATTAAAAGAAATTTCCAATTTAAACTAGTAGTTCCAAAGATTAGTGAGTTCAACCAAACAAACAAACTCTTCAGCTTTATAATTTTAGTATAGATACTAACATCTGTTCGTTACGTGGTCCGTGGAGCTATGTATATGGATTTTGTCTTATCTCATATCTATCTATATCATGGATATATTAATCAAATGCATAAAATATTTGTATGCCGCATTTGTCCAAATCTGGATGCTGCATGGTTAAGAGAGCATCATATATGCATAAAATAATGTATAGGTACTTATTGCTTACTAAATTAACCGAATTGGTAAAGCGGCGTGCAATTTTGGAATATATAATAAACATATCTACCTTTTTCTTTTTTTTTAAAGGAAATGGGGGTACAAATGCATCTCCTTGCGTTTCATATCTTGCGATTCAAGATTCGCCTTTTTAATAAGATACAGTTATTGTACTCTTAATTAACCTATATCAATTAATTTAATTTAGATTAAATTATTTTCTTTACTAAAAAAAAATTGAGATTTCAGGAATATTAATACATCTGTACCCAAAACAGATATAATATAGAGTGTAGTTGATATTTAATAGATTATTATTTACCTATATAAAGCTCCCTACGATTATATTTGCTATTAAAAATCTTTTTGGGCTTACCATAGAAATATTCTTGTATTTTTTAACGTTATTCATTGCACATATAAAAAGATCCTCATCAGCTGAAATATCCGCAAAATTTTTTTACGATTCCTACGAACAAAGCTGTTTGAGTAGACAAGAATAATGCTGTTAAAGAAACAGTAGCAGACACTTCATGCTACGGTCATTTGTAAACGGAAAAATGCATCGTGCGGGAAAAGACCCGGTGAAACTGTATACTAACTGTTAAACTAGGAAGCTCAAAGAGTGCTATTACCCAGACAAACTTAGCGACTCAGTCTACGATGAAAAAACAGCTAAATTGGACTTTATCACGAAGCAATAGGAGCTGCAATAGTGATGTGCATCCAGCGACATCGGGTTGACATTCCGAGCGATTGAAAGGTCGCAAACTGGACCGATGATTGCCGCAGTCATTACTTGGACGGCAGTGGTCAGATTGCTGGGCGTCCGCCTGCCGCAGATTGGCGTCCATTAGCTGGCACGCGTCCACGCCATTTCCGCTGCGAGCCCCACTAGCAATAAGAGGAATGATTGGAAAAGGAGTAGCGTGAAATACCGCAATTCTAGGGCGTCGCATTCTGTAAGGATTGCTGTTTTATTACCCCGATAGGGGTATCGATAGTCGTATCGGTTAATTAGTAACGTTCTTAGTGTTGGAGCCAGTATCGATATTGTGACCCATCAATTAGTATCGTTCTTGCATTGAGACACGTGTTGCGTTCGCTCGACTTATGAGTTAAGGCGTTAATGTTTTTGCCTGTGTATGATCAATTCAGGTATCGATAGGTATATCGTTTAATTAGTGATGTTACAGCATCGATGTTACAGTCGAGTATTGAGCTTATTCCGTTAATACACGTGTCAGTGATAGAATTGATTAAATTATTTTCACTTGGTTTATGAGGGAAGCGTTACAAATTAAGTAGTAACTGTTTCTTTGTGGGTTGAAATTTTATGTTTTAGATTATTAAAATAATATAAGCATCAATAGGCGTATCGAATAATGAATGACGTTATTTTAATATAGATACGATGATATTTTAATATAGATATATGAGTCCTTTGTATATATTTATTATTATATTAGCATTAATAATACAAACAGAAAGCAACTTTAGCAAAGACAGTATTTAATTTTTAAAGTTTTTAAAATATGCAGTTTTCAGTGACGTTTTTAGCACACACACACATAAAATTTTATTTACCGCTTAACACTTAATGAACAGTTGAATGTCGAATTATAAAGCCTTGGCAGTGAGACGACGAATTTGATATGGATTTTTTAATAAACCAAAGTAGTTATTACAAAAAAGATTCTAGATTGGATGCGGATGTAAAACTAATTAGGTTTTACAATCATTAAAGGTCCTATAATTCTATAAATCGATACGTCGAGGGTGGCGGCGGTCCGCGTTGTAATATCGAAAGAATTAGATTCAATCGATTCTCAAAGGACTCTACTACGTGATCGCATGCGGAGAGCTTTAGAAGATTGTTATTGCCATTTATATGTATATTAAGACGTATCGTGTCCGTGCGTATGTATGTACGGTTCATTGGCTTTGTATTTGCATGATTTACTTCTTAGTTTTCATTTTTTAAAAAACGACGGTTTTAATTAAACTTTCTTATAGAATTGGTTCGCCGCAATTACCTTATAAACTACTAAACCGATTTCCAACGAACTTAAATATTGTACTAATATTTCTTACATATACTTCAAATTTAATTTAAATTAGAGCTCTGGTAACCCGAGAGTAATGGCGGAACAATTATACCTACATACATACATACAAAAAATGAGATTTTACCCCAACTTTAATTGTAAAGCTCTCTCGCTTCGCTCGCTTAGCCCGAAGAATATGAGAATTATTTTAAAGTTTAAAAAATCTAAATCGATAGACGTAATGCCTTATAACTGTTTTATTTCAAAAATCTCATATCGTATATATATAAAATTGAACTCGAACGGTTAATTGTAAATGGGAATCACAGCCATGATATCCGGAAAATCCAATCACGGAGGTCAGGGGAGGTAAGCCGTCCGTTACACGCCGTAGAAGGCCGCCTTCGGAGACGGTACAAACGAGGGCCCTTGGCCGATAGCATCGACCCGCTCCCGGCGACTATCTGCCGATCTGGACATCTCAATTTAAATACCCCACGGACTCTTGATAGACTGAGCTAACTTGCTACAGCGTTAGATAAACTGTGAGTGGGGATAGTAAATTTGAGGTGGTCCTAATTAGTACGACTTAATGTAAATACTGTGGTTTGATCTGATACTATATAGGTTTGATTTAATACTAAGAAATAAGATAAGAATATTAAGACTAAGAAAGTGAATTTTTAATTAAAGCGACAAATTGCGATTATATTCCAATCTAGATATCTTAATTTAAATACCCCGGACTTTACATAGGCTAAGCTAAGCTCGATGCAGCATAAGATGAACTGTGAATGAGGATTGTAAATCTGCACAGACCTCATTAATAGGATTTAGTATAGATACTGTGGTTTGATTCAATTAAGTCTGTGGAAATAGTTTTCAGGTTGATTTATATTGAGTTGATTAAATTAAATTAAATGTTTCTTTCGTAGATTATTTGTTGTCTCTAGTTATTAACCTAAACACGTCAATTTAAATGTATCACGGAAATTAGATAGACTAAGTTAAGCTCGATGAAGCTTAGTTAAGCTGTGAAATATTTAATACAGACACTGTTTGTTCGATGTAATTTAGTCTGTGGAAAAATATTGAAGTCTGTCAGCATCAGCTTCTATTTCATAGATGCAGTAGCTAATCATTTCTTTTTAACATAATTCATTAGTAATATTTACGAGAAACAATAACATCAACACCGTTTTCATTTAAATTTTAGATTTTTATATGTTAATTTCTTTTGGTTAAATTTATCGAAATATAGGATCTTTTTGAGGCGGATAATTTAATGATAATTTTAGTTTTCATATGGCGAATTTTCGTGTTTGTATATTACTAGTATATTTATATCAGGTATATCGCAATATCGGGTACGACAGGACCGTAAGTTTACCCATATGGTTACCACGTTATTGGTGGTCCGCAGGTCTCCTATTAGCCGCGCCGCACGCTTATCCATCTCGCATCGGAGACGACGGACACACACGTTACGGCCATAATGTGCTCTAAACGCCGATTTATAGTCTGTGCAACTGCGGCGAGTATCCGAACGAATGTCGCGAAATGTCACCGCTAGGGAATAATTTGAATATGGAATGGATTTATTTTTAAACGCGTAAACATAAGAACAGTTTAATTTGAAACGTTATTCTTTTAAAATGCGTAAACACATCAACAAATTGAATTTGGAATGTGTTTCTTTTTAATTGCGTAAACATAATATAAACTTGAATTTGGATTTTTTTTAAAGCGTTGATATTTGTCGTATTTTATTTTGAGGCAACGATCGCGTATATACAGCCTAGCGAGCGTCAATTACGATACACATTTTTTATTGCACCGCGTCCGAAACATTTTTAAGAGTTTATATAATATTATTAATGGTCAAGATTGCAAGTTGTGATCATAAATAATACTTAGTGTCGTGTTCTAAATCAACCGGCACCATTTTAATAGGCGATAAATAACGATGATTACCATTAGCAATATGCATAATAAACGGTCTCATACAAAAGTTGAATATAAAACGCGCCGATCAAAATCGAAGATAGACAAATGTTATGGCTTGATTTCAATATATATTTTTTTTTTAATTTTTTACCGACAAGTAGCAACAGAAGGTTTTTCTTGAAAAATTATAAATTCTGACGCTGTTATACTTGTATGAAGGTCGGTACGTTATTATTAGTAGCGAATCCATTATATCTAGTTTTTAGTATATTTAATTTCCTTAAGTCGTTTAAGTTCACATTTATTGCAATAATTTTATAACCGTTTATATGTAACTTTAGCCGTGGTAGCTCAGTGTCCGGGCGCTCGCCTTTAATCGCTCTGTCTACAGGAGGCCTTAGCCCAGCAGTGGGACAATTTGAAAATAGGCCGTTACTTTACTTATATGTAACTTTTAATCGATCGGATTGCGTTTTGCTTAATCTAAGCGTATATACTGTGTGTATCTGCGTACATGTTTCTGAAGCTTTTGTTTTGCCTGTAACTTGTGATTATTCTTATCAGTTTTTTCTCTAATTTACTGGCTAGTGATCGCCATATCCTTGCTGAAAGAAACCAGGATGAGGAAGAAGATGTCAAGCAAGAATTAAACGTTTTTTTCAGGATATTAGATTTTCTTTCGGCATATCACAATTTTTTTTTTAATATCTTTATTTACATAGACGCTTGTGCGTCGTCAAATTAAATCCGTAATATAATCATAACCTATCCTACCCTGTAACCGGTTTTATCCCATTTCCAAGGCTGACAATGCATACACAACTCTTCAGATGTTGTGTGTATCCATGGGCAACGGGATTAATTAACATAAGGTGAACCGTCGGCTCGCTTGCCAACCTTTCCTATAAAAAAAATTTCACCGGCCCCTTTTATTTTTCTGTACTCCAACCATCAAGTTATAGTTTGTTCATGTCAGTAGGCTAAGTTGGCATGGTTCTATCCAAAGGTGAGTAGTACAGATGATTGTTTAAGGGCTACATTTCTATCCTGAGTTAGCCAGTGTTTATTTCGGGATAAAAGGCATCCTTTCTGTATCCGTGACGTATGCAACATTTCATAATGATCAATTGCGGAATTAAGACGTCAAAGCGTTACAGACAAACTCACGTTCCCATTTACTTACGATACTTAGATTACTTTTTTTTTCTTGTAAGCCACACCGCTTTAGAATTTTCCTCTCTCCTTGCTCAACGAGTGGGGTAATTCATAGCCAAAATTATTTATATCGATCCAATCTCTTTATCTCTCACCGGTTCGGAAACTAGACCTGTCCAGCGGAGAACCGACATGAAACTGCAACTCCGTCCACTCGGTCTTTCGCAATTAATGGATGGACAAGTACCACAGGTCCGAATTTCAAGTAACAAAGCCTCTCATCGGCTTAACTGTTATGTTCGCTGATAGCTGATAACCTGCCGAACCTGTCACACTGGTTCGTTGCGGCCCAAGGATCGTCGGTGCGGATGTCATCCGAGCTGTCAGGCCCTGATGCAATACACAGGTGCTCATAGTTGAGCAGTTGTTGCGCAAGTGCTGTATTTGGTAACGACAATAGCTTATATACATATATTGCTACGATGGATTGGTTCCAAAGATATGGTTTTGCAGAAGATGGGTGTAGAATGTAAGTATTTATTTCAACTGATTTTAAATAATTAATAAACTGAGAAAGTTTAGTAATTATGTAACGATTTGGGAAATATTTTTTCAGTTTGTTTTCAAATAAAAATAGACAAACAAAAAACAGTCGTCAAAGTTCAATTCGAAGACAATTAAGAGGCTTTTGCGATTATTACTTACTGTCGTGATATTTCGACGGTAGAATTTACTTCTGTGTACAGTTCTATTGGAAAGTCTAAGATTCCATGTTGAAGGCAACGCTTAAAGAGACATTGGTTTGCCAATCCTAAATCGTATTTACTTCATCGCGGTCTTAACATAAAATAAGTCATTTACTCTTCCTCCATATCCTCCGCCAAAAGAATTACTTTTGATATCTTTTTTATGATTAATCTATACGAATATTATAAAGCTGAAGATTTAGTTTGGTTGATTGAACTTGCTAATCTTTGGAACTACAGGTTCGAATTGGAAATTTCTTTTAGTGTTGGAAAGCCGATTCATCGGGGAAGGCTCTAGGCTATAAGATATCACGCTACAACCAATAGGAGAGGATGATTAGTGAAAAATGTTGCAAAAACGGGGAAAATTTATTAATTATGTGACATATCCCTCATGTGACGCAGACGAAGTTGGGCGGGTCAGCTAGTAATAATAGAGAATTAAAACGAAAGTACTTAATCACTAACGTACCAAACAGAAGCCGAGCTGTTTCGCAAGTCCAAGTGGACCGTTCACACCGCACAAGGTATGCGATAGTCCGATAGGAAGCCAGCACAGATGTTCCGCAATTGCAAGGGGCACAGGTTTCGTAAGGCTGTGTGTGATTTCAAAATCAGAGCGGATCGGCTTTATGTGTTCCGCATTTAGTGAACATAGGCCCTGGATGTTGATCGAACTTATCTTAATGTACATTTACTGTAAGTGTATTTGTTAGTAAAGAACGGTTCAATCTATAATACTGGCAAATTGAAATGTCGATAGGTATAGGGTGAGAAATATTTTGCTCGGCTGCAAAATATTTGAGCCGGTCGGATTGTTGATTCGAAACTCTAATTTAAAAAACGTTTTTGGAGTTATACCTCTCCTTAGTTCTGTTAGCTGTTGTTTTCAAAATATAATAAAATCAAATTTTTCGTGTTAAAATAATACAATAGGCCATAAATCTTCTTTTTACTTTAAAAATCCGTGTAAAACGGCAAAAATGTCACAATGCCTGGACTTCTGTTATTTTTTACGTATTCTAAGAGCATCTTGTCAGTAAAGATAACACTAACGCTACGCATTTAAAAAAAGGTCTGTGGTTTTTCAATGTATATATATATAATTATAT
>DWHK01002094.1:0-10306 GCA_018247855.1 Graphium androcles
CTTAATAACTGTGAAATGAGTCCTGCGCCGTGGCGGAACGTAAATCACGCGGCATTAATTGCTGGATATGAACTACTCGCAAAGTACTTTCCGCCAATAAATATATAGTAAAAAATACTCTCTTAATCACAACAAGACAACATAGGTACGATGTCTTATTCCCTATGTAGTTCTACACTCTGTCTTCAGACTACGAGAAATATTTGTATTTTTACATGCGAATCCGATGTATTACTTTTCGGGAAATCGGGTGATCATTATATTGTGTTGAATAACGTCGATTTGTAAACAGCGAAATATTTTATTGGGGCAAATGTTTTGGCGGTTGTTCATTAGTAGGTGTAAAACAAAGTATTTTTAAACAATTTTTGACAAACTACCGTTTCTTAATTTTTATCGATGTGTTGACCCGCTTGTCTGAAATTTATTTGGAATAATAATACGCCCTAATGTTGAGATTTCCCTGCTATTGGTTACATCATATCCGGGCAAAGCTTGCGCTGAAAATACTCAAGGAAAAACGTAACAAGGTGCATGCATCATACAAGGGGCCGACGGATGATGCAATTTGCAGATTGCTCCGACAGAGATCAAAGGCGTGTGGAGGTATATATAGATAATATAGACATTATGCAGGGCCCTGTTAAACGTGGAGCGCCGCCTTGTGGATCGTTAAAATAAATTAAGCTGGCGCGTTAACAGCAGTGCGACGGCCATTTTCATTCTTATAATCCAAATGAAGTATAAGGTCCGTCGATTCGATTCTGTGTAAGCCCGTGGGTTTTTTATTGGAGTCTTAAAACGAGACTGAACGTATCACCCATAGGTTATAGGGAAGTCAATAAAAAAAATTTAGCCAGCTAACCAAAATTTAGGTGGAAATGTTTAACGTTTAAGTTTAAGTAGCATTCACGAGTAATGCGAAATTTTAAATTGTTTTTTTAAAGCAGTTTACTCCTGTGCCTCCTCCACAGCAATTTCATTAGCAACGCTATATGATATTTTTAAAGCCGCTAGAGTTCTCTTTGCCCATCGATAAATTATTGTAACGTTAGAAGGTCCAAATAAATAGATGAGAAACGCCAATAGAAATTGTCAGAAACTTGCAAAAAAAAATTGCCGACCAATTATTGAATGAACAATAATATCAGGTCAGAAATTTTACATCATATCTGATTCACTGCATGTACTGGTGCCATCATAGGACCAAAGATTACCATTTTGTTTGTTTTTTTATAAAAACAAAACAAATCTGGTCTCTGCAGGAAGTTCTGCGTGCCACAAGGTAAAAAGATCGACTACATGTGAGTTTCTAAGTTAGAATCGAAGCTAAAACTTTATTAGTTCGCAATCGTTTTGAACGATGTGATAACTTAAAGTTGTACGTTATTTAAAATTTTCAACTAGCAGAATAAATTCGAATGAAGTAAAAAATCGATAAGGAAAATATGACCAAGAAAACTTATGAAACTTGGAATGTATAAATTTTGGTCTATAGAACGAGCAGATAACACAAATTTATACGCACAAAAAAAAATTAAAGTAAACATGCACCGTATAATAGACATTAGCAGAATATTCTGCGGAACACGTTCACACATAACACAGTAATATATTATTAATATTTCCAACACGATATAAATGCTATGTGTAACATTGCTACTGCACTCCCAAGTCGTTCAAGGGAGATACAACTTTATTATGCCAAGTTTAGAATCGATTATTTCATGTCATATTCAATTATACTAATAAGGTTGTCATGGAGGATACCGGTTTGCGGAAACATCGAATGATACGTGCGAACAGAAACATAGGCATAATAATCTACATGCAAAATGATACTTGCGGTCGATTGGATACTATTTATATAGTTCGCCGACCGTTCGTACATTCTTTGCTATTATAACTGTGGTTGTTTATTTGCTGGACAAATAAAGCAAAACTTCACTAAGACAGAGATATTGGCTCCGCAAGTTCTGCGCATAGTTCATTAGATACATCGATTGCAAAAACAGAGGTATTGCATGCGTAATTTAATTTTCTCGTACCTAAAAGTACTCTACGTGTCATTCTCATACGCAATCTATATTACTGTAGTGTCATCAAAATTATTTACAATATCTAGTGAACCGAGCTTCGCACAAAAATGGCACTGAATTTATTAATTAGATGCTTAAATTTATTTTAACGCAGTTAAAATCGTGATTTATCAATTTCTAAACCAAATAGGCCACTGACTAAAGTTTTGTTCAAACTCGGTATATCCGCTTAGAAGATCATATTAATATATAGGCTTATAATAGCTTTGGTCATTTGAAAGTAAAAAAAATTATACCAATGCCAATAAAGCTTTGACAACAGTTTACATGATTTAGCTAGTTTTGCTTTCGTCCTAACGTATTGCAAATAAATGAAATATTAGAAAAACTCAACGTGCATAGTTTAAAAAAATTAAAGTCTAAAATTACCTCAGCTTAACGTGTTTTTGATATCAATGATAACCCTTTGCGGTAAGCCCCATATATATATTGAACAAAATCCAATCAAATCAATCCAAATTATGAAAAAAAAATTATATTGCATGTAAAATTTAGGACGGTCGAAGGCAGCGTTGGTTTCCTAGAATAGGATATTAAAGAATCGTATTGAATCGTTGCAAAAATGTTATCCAACAATTATAATGAACGTTGCAAGAGGTAAAACAAGGGCAATTACAATGATGTTTTCCCACCGGTTTCGTAATACCCCTTGTGAACAGAACAATGGGACACGTAGACGGGTGTTTATATATGGAAATAAATTATTCCAATCACCGCAGTCCTGTAATATGGGGGCGCACACGTGGAATAACATGGACGGTCGTGCGTGTTTACGTTGCGGCAAATCCCTGGTCCAATATTCTAACTACTATAAAAATGAGATTGTAAGTTTGTTTGTCACGCTTTTACGTCTTAACTTATCAATCGATCACCATCGTATTGTGCATACAGACGTACATAAAATTTCAAAACACTAAATTCCGGAACTGTCCATACCTTGCATAAAATCTTCATTAAAGCAAGACAAGCAGTGGCAAAATCTAGTACACAAGGAAGCATATTTTATTTCATTAGAACAACGCACTAACTGCTGAAAATTTTTAAAGAGCTAATCTGGCCAGGGCTAGTCTTGCAGACTTATGCATTACCATTTTTTTTTAAATTGATGAAAATAAGGCAGGGGTTCTTTTTCATTTGCTTTATAATCAAAATATTACCATCACTGAAAAATTTGAAATGAAATACTAGAACTATTCCTTTTTTCTATTTTACCAAATCAGGATCAATAATCAGATCTTGTGATTGTCTAAGTTCTTGGGCGTCGGTGATCGCTTTCAATCAGGCTCACTCACGCTCTTTCCCTTCTCTTTAATGAACCTTAAGATATTTACATAAGCAAAGAGGTTAGAAATGATACAATTGATACACCCACGCGGGACGATTCGCGCTTTCATTGACGACCGACAGCTGTCTTACTAAATCTCAACCACCATTCAACCGATAGAGTGATTAGATATAACAAGCGTTTGTATAACCCGAGGTGGTGAAAGGCTAGCGCTGTTCTGATAATTACAAGTTATTCAATATTGTTGACAGCCGGTATGAGAATAGTTGTTTTGATAAGAAGCATAAGAAAGCACTTCGCTACTGACAGAGCAGCCTCAATAGCTAAGTAGTCCCTTTTTCTACCTTCTTTAAGACCTTTGTATTGAAGTATACGTAGGCGGTTCACGTTTTTAAATACATTTAGGCAGTACAATACGCTTAATAAAATACTTTTTTCATCGAAATTGTTACAACAATGTATTAAAAAATATTCTTACATTAAAATCCGTTATTTGATTACAGTTAGGTTTATTTATCTCAAGGAAGATGAGAGGTAGTTGTAAATATATTCATAAGATATAGTCAAAAGTATATAATCTTTAGCTTTTTCCCGCTGCATCGCTGGCGTTAATGTAGATTTTTTTATTCTGTTACGAGAACCTACTCTTTCTGATCCTGTTTCGTTTTTGTAAATTCGAGACATTGTTTTACAACTTATTCATGACTGTGTTATAAATTGTAATGCTGGACAACTGTCTAGAACAAATTTTACTATCCCTCGGGAAGTCCTTTTTCTGGATATAAGGTACTACCCTAGGTGTAGGTAACGAAGGCTTATAGGCACGTTCTGTATAATAATTAAAAAAAATATTCCCATAATAAACTTTTAACATCAACGAAATTTTAAAAGTTAGTTAAGAAAATAAGAAGTGACAATTTTTTTTAATACATATAAAATTAATTTCAAATCCAAGTAATCAGTTGAACAAGTAAAAATGTGGCTTTAAGTCGCTTTTTACATTAAGTTTTTAGTCTCTTTTTTCTGCGCGCCTACAGTGTGATACACTTTTATCGGGTTTAATTTATATGCAATACCGGAATTGAAATGTAGACTGATATTTCAATACGCCTTGAAAATACATTTTACGACTTGTGTCGGATAAGTTTTTATTGCGGTTTTTTATAATTTTTTATTTTATGAATGTTCACAGCACAACATCTTACATTGAGACCGCTTTGACCTGGGAGGTAGGATTGCATTACACATAATGAAGTAAAAATAAAGTTCTTCTGGCGTGTAGAGATACTGGATGGCTTACACTAACCCCTCCCGTTTTTTTCGACTTTTCTATCTCAAATCTTAAATATGTTCCCGTCTTTTTCTGTGGGCAATGATTCCTTTTGAGGTAGGCAACGCACCATCAAATCTTCAAATGTCGTGAGTGTCCGCAAGCAATAGGCATCGCTTAACATCAAGTGTACCGTCCACTCGTTTAAGCTTACTTTATAATAATAAAAAAAAACAACTAGCTAATGGACAAGTGGTTCACTTGATGTTAAGCTAGTGGCTAGCTGTGACTAACCACTGTAATTTTGGTACCTCATTACATCAGACGAAACTAAGTAAAAATGTTCACCTTTTCACTATACTATCTTACATTGGACTTATTGTTAGACATAAGAAGGCCTTATCATTTTGATCAGCCGACTAATAAAAGTTATAAGCTTCGCTAAAAATATAAAACAGAATAGAATATATTTGAACAATTTGTCGATTGCGTTGATCTTTTTAGTTTTCATTTTGTTTTAAGAATGAACGAATAGTATTAGCTATAACTTACCTAATTGTCATTACAATCGAATCAGACATGTCTCACTCACCTTTACCTGAGAACAAAAAAAAACAGTTAGTTATTCACATAATACGTCATAGTTACACAATAATCGTTTCACAACAAGTAAACACTGAAAAAAAAAGTGTATCTATTAAAATCGAAATAATTGCATAATTACTATATATACCAAACATATTATATTTATAGGAACATAATAATAAATGTAATATTCGCAGTAATTAATGAATTGTCTGGCCCTATGGTACTACACTGTTATAATCCAAAACACTTGTGGGCGATCAGTGAAAGTGACCTCTTTAATGATAGTAGGAAGATTGTTAAACAGGAAGTAGAAAGTATAAAGTTACGAACGTTTTTTTATGGGAAATTGTCAATGCTGTCAATTCAAGTTAAATGATAATTCCTACCCTCAGTAGTATAAAATCTGTGGGGTTAAATTTCGTTGCAGCCTTTATATTTTAAACACATGCTTGGATAGACAGTCAAAGTTGTCGTTGGCCTACAGTCATCTGATTATTACTATTTTATTCTAGTAATCATTTTGAGATGTGTGCAGTTCAGAAACAATTTTTTTTGGTATTGAATTTTCTTCTGGGATACCACAGGCCCTTCTCCTCTTTCTGTACCCTCCTCCATAACGTTAAAGGTTATTTATCAGTAAGCTAGGTTATTATATCGAAAAACCTCATCTAATACCAGTACTGAATTTATCATAGACTACTCTGTGACACGGCTGCAGGTTTTAACGTGATATGTCCTTGTCAAATTTATGAAAGGTGAAAAAATTTGCCACAAAATAAATATTTAGCTAATATAGCCACGTGCCAACTAAATTTAAGTTAAATAATGACACTAGGTTTATGTTTCTAAGACTACTACTAAAAATGTATATGTCGTCCTAGATCGTAAATCTTTTTCGTTACGATTCACGACTTTAGTCAAACGTTTCACTTAGTTCAAATCAGTTTTAGTTGTTATCGACTACTTTACGTGATTTGCTTACACAACGTTTATGTATAAAGATAAATATCATAACAAGGAAAAATTTCATTGTACGTCAAAAGCGGAGCGTCAGTTCAAATTCTAAATGATCGTATTCCATTCTCAAATTACACGACACAGGCCATCGACATTCAAACAAAGGAGGCCGTTCATTATTTTCAAATTTAGAACGGTTACTTAGCAATAGACGTCCGACCAAATGATACTTTTTAAATCGGAAGACGATCCGAATCGTTTCTCGCCAGTTCGCCGACCGTGGCACAATTAACAATGGCGCACCAATTATCGGATGTTGAGCTACATTTTCCATTGGCGAGCACCGGCTAAATAATATACTAACTTTACACCTTAATAGAATGTGGAATACCATCTATGGTAACTTTACCCTAAAAAGACAGCCGCGAGAAAGTGTTAGCAAATGGATTCAGATTTGTACCGCACGAAGCATCAAATACAAATCTAAGGTTTCATATGTAATTATTAAGTCGTTATGTTTACTGTTGTCTTATAGCAAAACAAAGATTACTAGTGACTGAACGAGCTTGAAGAGAATAGGGTCATTTTCATCAGAGAATGGTAACGATGTAAGTCATCATTTTTAAATTAACCTTTTTATTTGTGAGTCAATGAGCTGACACATCTAAATATTCGGTCAAAATTTCTTTATAAAACTTAGGTTTGTCTCAAGATCTTATTGGACGTCAAAAAAGCTAGCACGGGTTATAGAAAGCGAGTATCATCTGCTTTTGTTGTAAAAATAATGTAACTAAACCGGCTGTGGAACCCGAAAGCTATAAAACCATACCACAAGACTATAAAATGTTCATGACACGCTGTTTCCTTGTCAATATAATGCCTAATATTGCGTATATCAATAATAGCAGCACTTCAATAGTAGGTATTTTTTATAGGAATGGTTGGCAAGCGAACAGACGGTTCACCTGATGTTAAGTGATCCCGTTGCCTATGGACACACACAACATCCGAAGAGTTGCGTGTAACGCACACGCAAGCCAGCCTTGGAAATTGGATAAAACAGGTAAAAGGATAGGATGGGTGGGATTATATTAAGGATTTGGTGGGGAAAGAAGTGGGAAAAGAAGAGGGTAGGAATCAGCGTCTGAAAAACGACCGCATAAAATTAAAAGCACAATGTCAAATTGTGGCTTGGAAATCTTGAATCATAATTTATTCCCGTGTTGGATATTGTCATGTAAAGACAACTATGCACGTGAGATTGACAACTTTGACATTTATGTTTTACGTCATTTTACGTTGAGACAGACACAGTGTGTGACAGTTTGAGACAGTATTGTATATCTTGGGTTTTTGTATATCGATGTCGCAAACGAGTCTGACAGTACGTAACATTTATATTGTTGTTCAAGATGATTCTTTATTTGACTGTATAGGGAAGATGAACTCGAGATGTTCAGTTTGAACGACAATGAGATGTCATCCGCCGAAAATAATTGTTTGTGATTTTTCAACCATCTATATATATGTATAAATAAAGAAGTCTATGTACATATATACATGATACATACAGAAATTAACTCAGAATCGTTTCCAACACGTCAGTTTGTGACATGTCATCGTCTGCAAAAAATTTTTAGAATAAAAGATCATAAGTATATTATACTTTCTAGTTGACCGAACGAAGCGAGTGAGGTATACTAATTATAAATCGGTTCAGTAGTTTACGAGCTATTGAAATAAATGTAAAATAAAACAACCGCGAGGTCCAAGTTCGTGGCGAACTACTAGCATAATCAGTTGAAACAAGTTTATTTAAATGCACGTTGTATGCCTAATGAAAGACACAAAAGACTGCTTGTGTCAAAATAAATGTGCAAACTTGTCACGATTGCTGCAAAATTTACAGTTGAAAAATCTTCGAAAGGTCTTGGTCCATTTCTAGAATCTGGCACGGGGCACGGCCAGTGATCTGATAGCGTATCTAATCTGGACCGTATCGGATGTCGACACCGTGGTTTTTCTCACGAAAGCAAAAACAAACAAGCATCGCTTCTAGTCTTGGGCAACTTTACGCTCGGCAAACTCGTTTCTGGGGCGCTCCAAATATACCAACTGATAAAATTTCGCTTTTTAGTGACTTTATATTATTAACCGGAATAATAAAACACTATATATGTAGCGCGTGTATGCACGTAATAACTAATAGTAACTATAATTGTAACAAAATAAAAAAAAAACCTAAACGATCAACATATTTCGGTTTCAACAAACCATATGATGCACTTTCATGTTCACAAAGTCACAAAAAGTTCACAAAGTCAAAGGTTGGCAACCGAACAGACTTAAGTGACTTCATCGTCCATGGATACCCAAAATATTGACAGAGTTGCGGGCAACGTTCACGTTAGTTTTGGACAATATCTAATCAAAATGTATATAATATATTTAAGGACTTAGTAGGGGGTTAGAAACTTATTTAAGGAAGGAAAAAGAAGTGGGAATTGAAGAAGGTATGAATGGCCATCCGTTAACCACAGAATTCAAGCATACTTTATTTTAAGCTGGTGTGAGTTAAGCAGTGGAACCTCTCCGGCGAATGGCTTAAGTGCCACAAGAGCTGTATGTAAGATAAGAAAAGAATTCACTTTTAACGACGTGCAAAAATAATATCCAAGAAATAAAACAAAATCTTGTAGTTTTCAAATAACTGACAGTCTGCCTTTCTGCCCAAATATAGCGTGAGCGTCCAAAGCAAAAGTAGATTCGTGATGCTATGACCGAGTTTGTGCGTTCACTACATACGGCCATAAAATGGAAAATGGAGCAAATTGGTAAAACGGCTCTTCGGATAGTAAATGATGATTCGATTCAATATATAAAGCCGCTAGGATAATGCATGTGAAGTCGGTTTACGGACAATAATTTTACGTGATAAAATCATAAGCTGTCTCTTTTCTACTCAGACGCATCGGCCGATGGAGTGGAAGAGAGATAGATGCGTCACAAGCCGAACGCGTAACCGATCCGCGTACCTCAGCACGTCTCTCTTTATCGCTTGTTCCGCACTTTCACTTGCACTCTCGGCTCAGGCGGAACGTGACAATGATTCATGTTTTTTCGTGCGTGCAGCCGGCGTTTATAAGACGTTATCACGTCAAAAATTAACAGTAAATTGACAACTGTGAGTGGTGTGAACGTGTGTACTTTGTTAGATATATTTTGAAATCTGACAAGTTATTTCGTTTGCAGAGTAAACGGTGGTAATATTGTGATGTATATGAAATTGAATTCTCGTATCCGTAGCAGTAGCTTGAAAGCGTCGATTCGCGTCGCCGGTGGGTGTGGGGCCACCATCATCCACTTAGCACGTCGACGGATCGCCATCTTGTCCAATCAAGTCGTTAACCTTTGGCTGTATCGTTGCATAGCTCTTCGCACTGTCTGCATCTCGACATGAGATACGAGAAAGTGGGGCGACGGAACGTTATTATCTATGGTCTAAGAGGTTTATTTCTCGTAAGATTTATCTCCAAAAGTGACAACGAAATTCACTTACGAAAATATAAAGATTTAATAATTATATTAATACACTTAGGAATAACTTTGAATGCCTTTTCAAGAATCACATGAATAAGTGTAAAAATTCGTTAAACTCTATATAGATACTCTTTAATATTACCTGTTGTGCGAACAAGCCATCTGATAATGCTAAAGTGTCAAATAATTACTATTGTACTATGGTTAAATATTTTTAAGTATAGTGATTTTATTAATATATTTAACTTTTAAATCACTTCTATAAAGTTGTAAGTATTCACATTCAAAAATCATATTATATTATAAAGTAATAATTTTAAAAATTGCATTTATTAGCAATATTAAAGCAACAGCCCGTATTTAAAACTGGAATGGGTGTTACTTAGTTGATAATGCGGGTACTTGCCCCATTATTTTACCAAAACTGTTTATAAGCCGTTGTGTATTCGACCCCTCGGTTTTTACATTTAACAAAAAAACATCTAACAATACGGGCTCTTGTATAAATATTCGGAAAACAGACGTGTGAATGAAATCACGTCAACTTTGTAATAATATATATATATA